>PVJH01025925.1:0-31971 GCA_004026705.1 Nesogale talazaci | reverse complement strand
TTGAGGTTCACTGGTCCAGCAGGATTTCCTCAGAAATGACTCTTGGAGCTCATTCTGTCTGGATTGAAGGCACCCTCATGACACTGAGACAAATGTATAACTGAGAACAACTGTCTGCGGACAGCAGTCTACATAAAATTTACCTTGTAGATGCCTGTGCATGTATGAACTAGGACTGTAGTAGCAATATTTTTGACCTGCCCATACAATAATAGAAATCAACAATATGAAGTTTTGTCACATCCAAATGATTTAAAATAAGTGCAACTTATTATCAATTGCTATCTCCTACCTTACTCTTCAATTATGATTTCCCAGAACTGTCTATCACTACTCAGCAGTTTAATCTACATAATATATAGGATTTTTAACATGGTAGATGAATAAAGGTAAATTATGCAGATCAACTTGACCATAAAAGTTACCTTATCTCTTTACAACAAAAAAAGAGGAAAATAAAACATAAGTCTTTTTCATGAACGATTGAAAAAGTGTGACATATATTTCAGCATTCAAATTAGAAAACTTTTCAGAGTGAAATATAGAAGCTTTTGATTAAATTAAGTGAAAAACAGGAAATCTGGGACAAGCATAATGAAGGATTTCCCAGGGCAAATGTACCTTTAGTTGATCGTTAAACTAACAGGTGCTTTGTGTTTATTTCACAGGTGGTTAAACTGAGCTTTCTTCTCAGAAAATGAGGAAGGTGCTTAAGTAAAAGTATTTTTTTGTTCATATCACAGCTCTCTTTTTATAAGGGTTGATACTTTTGTTTCCTTTTCTGAGAATATGGTATTATAGTTTTCTAAAGGATATTTTCTGATATGTGACACCAAAGGTGCTTGACAAAATTGTAATGAAAATATAACTGAGCTAGGGCAAAGACATGTCATAAAAAGTGGAGATCGAGAAAAAACAAAAAAGGCAGAAACCAGTTAGGTAAGGGACTTTGGAGCAATATTTACCCTGAAAATATCTTTGATGACTTTCCTAAGAAATTGGAGAGCATAGTTTTAAAAAAGTATTTTGAAGCTGGAACCCCAAAATGATATCCTTGGTGTGTGTGTGTGTGTGTGTGTGTGTGTGTGTGTGTGTGTAGGGAAAGGGTGGGGGGGGGAAGGGAGAATACTTTCAACATTGACCATGAGTAGAGAGGGTAAAAAGAAAGACACATTTCCTAAAAAGTCACACAAGTAAGTCTATTACATATGACTGAGAAATCATTCAGACTTCGGTGCAGTCTGTGAATGGATGACTTAAAAAATGCAGTTGACGGCAGTACTCGGTTGGTAGTGTCTGACAACAAACAGCTCCAAAGAGTTCCGGTATTGGAAAGCTGCAGGGGCAGGTAGTTCCACCCTGTCCTCTATGGTCACAATCAACTTGATGACAGTGTTAGTTTTATAAGTCAGAATCGACTCAATGGCAATGCGTTGGTTGGTTTGGGGTTGGGCTTTGGTTTATCTGTACTTTCCACAGAAAAGAGCTTAGAAGAATGATTAATTCTCAATTTTAATTCTATGTCCATATTACTACTATATTAACTAAGCCTTTAAAGTTCTACATAAATATTCCTGGTTTGTTATTTAGGTGTGCAGTAGTGAATAAGGGTAAAAAACCTCAAAGATTGTCCTGAGTATTAAAGACAGTGGCTCCCTCAAAGGATGAAGTGGGCATGATAGTCTGTTGTACCAGTGATCAAGGCACCTTGCAAAGCAGGTGAAATTTAGAGCTGGGAACCAAAGGGTCAGTGCAGTTTCCACTTGCCTCAGGGACACAGCCAACCACATAATAGCTGACCCTTTAGGACAGATAGAACTCTCCCTGTGGGTTTCTGAGACTGTAAGGTTTTAGGAGAGTAGAAAGTCTCACCTTTCTCCCACAGTGTGACAGGTGATTTCGAACTACTGACCTTATAGTTAGCAGCAAGACACATAACAACTGCACCATCAGCGCTCCTTCTAATTTTTGAGACATGGTGCAAAATTAAAGCATGGAGATTCTTGATCCATAATACCTTCTCTAGGACTAACAATCTTTACTTCTATGACATAAAGAACATACTTAAAATATAATTTGAGGTATCGTAAAACCAATAAGCCTAAACCAATTTTAGCTAAAGATAGCCTTCTGATATTCATATTTTTCTCTTTTGATCTTCTTTATTTCATAGAAACAGGACAACTATCAGAGAGTTAGCTTTTTAAAACATTCATAAATGTCTCTAATTCTAAAGTTTTGACTTAAGACATTATGTGAACTTCTGCTTCCTGACATTCAGCCTAGAACCTTAGAAAATGTAAACAAAGCTAGGATTCCAGAGAAAACGTACACCACAGCTACAGTAAACCAAAACAAAGCCACTGTCATCAAGTCGATTCCAATTTATAGGGCAGACTAGAACTGTTCCCTAGAATTTCTGAGTCTATAAATCTTTACCAGAGAAGAAAACCTCAACTTTAGTATGCTTGATCTGCTTACCTTATTTATGATTAGCACTCAGTGTATAACCCAAAGCCACATACAAATATAATGCAATTGCTATCCAGATCCCAGCATTATTCTTTAAAAAGATAGAAAAATTAATTCACAATTTTATGTAAATAGGAAATGGGTCCATCTTGAGAAAAACTCTACTAAAGAAGACAGAAAGAAGTAGGAGACCTTTCACTACACAACCTCAAAGCTTACTACACCAAGACCATAGTCAAGACAGCCCATTGTTGGTCCAATGAGAGACACGTAGACCAATAGAACAGACAAAAGCATTAATAAATCCACTCACCCAGAGACAATTTGTTTTTGACAAAGGACTGAAACACATTAAATGAAGGCAGGATTGTCTCTTAAACAAACAGTGCTGGCAAAAATGAATTTCATATGCAGGAGAATGAAATAGAACTCATGATTTACTCCATATATGAAAAAGGAACTTCAGAAGGATTAAAGCCCCAAATATAAACCATCTTAGAACCATAAAAAATTTTCAATAAAAAATAGGAATAAATTAACAGAAGCTCTGCTACACAGCAGAAACTCACTATCAAAGATAATGAAACACACCCTCAGCATAGAAGACAAAATGGATGACTGGAACCTCGTAAAAATAAGACAATGTGCATTAAAAGACTTCACTAGAAGAGTAAGAGAAAAAGAAAAAAGAAAACCCACAAGTGGGGGAAAATATTTTTGGCAACGGTACATTAGACAAGGGAAAGTTCTAAAATGGATAGAAAATGTCAATACTTCAACAAAAAATTATGAATAATTCAATTCAAATTGGTCAGAAAAAGACTGTTCACCAAAGAAGGTAGCCAAGTAGCCAATGAACACATGGAGAAATATTTGTTATCATTAGTCATCTGAGAGATGCAAATCAAACAATGATGAATACTACCTCATTTAGCATTGATAGCAAATTTAAAATAATAGCTCTTCTAAAGACCAAACTTTTATTGAATCTGTTTTTCTGTTTTCTGATTTATTTCGATCTAATCTTCATTATTTCTTTTTTCCTAATGGCTTAAGACTGATTTTACTGCTCTTGTTATAATTAATGAAGATGTTGGGTGAAGGTATTTATTGATTTGGCGTTTTTTTGGGGGGGGGGGGTTGGATGAGGGAGGCATCACTTCCCTCTGGTGGGAGTGGGAGTACCAGCCTTGCTCCTAGAGAGCTGCTGCTGGATTTCAAGTGCCAAGACAGTGGGCCACAATCCCATACTCAACCACTACACCACTGGAGCTCAACCTCTATTTGGGGTTTTTTTTAATGTGTGCAATTATTGCCATAATTTGCCTTCTGAGTATTATTTTCATTGTGTGTCAAAGATTTTATTTTATCTTCAGTGCCATTTATTTCAATGAATTTTAAAATTACTCATTTCTTCCATCATCCATAAATTTTTAAACCCAGTGTTTGTATTAGATTGGGTTCCTAGAGAAGTCAAATCAGTCACATTCATTCTATAACTCACACAATTATGTAGAAGTGGACAAATTCAATATAGTTCAAGGACATGGGTCAGGTTATCAGCTGGAGGCATCTCGTAACCTGTGTAGCTGCAGGGTCCAGTAAGTTGTGAAGCAGGAAGACGATAGGCTCATGGATGAAAAACTGAATGAATTGAAGGTCAGCGGTCCACTGATGGTTCTTGGGATTGGCGAGCAATATGACAGGAGGTCAAAGAACCAAATGCAGCATCCAAACCCAGCAGCACAAGTGAGCTAGCGTCCTTCAGTGACAACCTATACAAAGTGTAGGCCATGCCCTGAATAGAACTCCCCCTCAATTGTATCAAAGCCATGATCAGATGAAGGAAGTGGTATATAGTTCAATATACTTCAAGGCCAGGGATCAGGTTACCAGCTGGAGGCATCACCTAACCTGTGTAGCTGCAGGGGCCCATAAGTCCAGCTGGTAACCTGAGCCATGGCCTTGAACTATATTGAACGCCACCATCTTTGAGGGTTTCAACAAGCTGGATTGACACAGGCCTGGGCAGTGTTTTGTTCTGTTGTGCAAAAGATTGCTATGTGTCAGAACCGACTCAATGGCATCAAACTACACTGCACCCTGTTCCTTCCTGTTTGGTTTCTTCACTAAAGAAATTGACCCTGCTGTAATAGATAACATCATTGGCTAATCCTGGCTCAACCATATTAACATAAAACCTAATTATCACAGTGCTATTCAAATTCCATGAATGTTTCTTTTCCTGATCTATTTCTGGTTTATAATTTTACAGAGTTGTGATCTGAGAAAATGTTTGTAATGTCTCAAAGTTTTAAAACGTATTAAGGCTTGCTTCGTGACCTAGCATATGGTCTACTCTGGATAATGTTCCCCGTGCTGTAGAAAAGAGTATATAGTGTACTGTTGTAGGGGGAGTGTTTTGTATCTTCTTTCTTACTCCGGAATTTTTAATCTGGCATATGTTGCTTCTCTTGATAGTGTACCACATAATTCTTAAATGTTCTTCAGATTTTTGTACCCCTTTTATGAGCTGTTTTTCTCATAATCTGATATCAAGAGCTTTGTCTGGAAACTCATTTATTTGTCCTTTCATTGCTTCAATTTTACTTTCTATTTTCTTAAGTGTTATATAAGTCTAATATTATAGTATCAATCTTTAAATTTCTATTTATTTTTGAATGCTTTCTAATTTTTCATTTTGTCATATTGCACATGTAGTGCTTTCCTGAATTCTTCTAATTTTTTCTGTTATTTTTACCTGTAACTCTCTGGATCTATTTATGCATCTGTTAAAAGTACATGACTGTCATTCTTCAGATTCCTTTCCAGGAAGCTACAATGCCTTTTCTTCCTTAAAAGAATCTTTTGGCTTTCTGCTTGTGGACGCCGCGGAGAAAGCATCGTTTGGGTTTTTTCTCCCCACAGCTGTCATGTCGAAGTCAGAGTCTTCTAAAGAGCCCGAACAGCTGCGGAAACTCTTTGTTAGCGGATTGAGCTTTCAAACAGCAGATGAGAGTCTGTGGAGCCGTTTTGAGCAATGGGGTCGCTTACGGACTGTGTGATGATGAGTGATCCAAACACCAAGCGCTCCAGAGGCTTTGAGTTTGTCACCAACTCCACTGTGGTGGAGGTGGATGCAGCCATGAATGCTCGACCGCACAAGGTGGAAGGAAGGGTCCTGGAACCCAAGAGGGCTGTCTCTCGAGAAGACGCCCAAAGACCAGGCGTCCATTTAACAGTAAAAAAGATCTTTGTCGGTGGCATGAAAGAAGACACGGAAGAGCATCACCTACGAGATTATTTTGAGCAGTAGGGAAAAAATGGAAGTGATTGAAATCATGTCTGATTGAGGCAGCGGTAAGAAGAGAGGCTTTGCTTTTGTGACTTTTGATGAACATGACTCCGAAAATAAGGTGGTCATTCAAAAATACCAGACTGTGAATGGCCACAACTGTGAAGTACAACTGTTAAAGCAAGAGATGGCCAGTGCCTCTTCCTGCCAAAGAGGTCCAAGCAGTTCTGGAAACTTTGGTGGTGGCCGAGGTGGTGGTTTTGGTGGGAATGACAACTTTGGTCGGGGTGGAAACTTCAGTGGCTGTGGTGGCTTTGGTGGCAGCCGTGGTGGTGGTGGTTATGGCAGCAATGGGGATGGTTATAATGGATTTGGTAATGATGGAAGCAACTTCGGAGGTGGTGGAAGCTACAATGATTTTGGCAATTACAGCAATCAATCTTCCAATTTTGGACCAATGAAGGGAGGAACTTTGGAGGTCGAAGCTCTAGCCCTTATGGTGGTGGAGGGCAATATTTCGCCAAACCATGAAACCAAGGTGGCTAATGGCAGCTCAAACAGCAGCAGTAGTTACAGCAGTGGCAGGAGATTTTTAAACACTACCAGGAAACAAAGCTCAGCAGGAGAGGAGAGAAGTAACAGGGAAGCTACAGGTTACAACAGATTTGTGAACTCAGTCAAGCACAGTGGTGGCAGGGCCTAGCTGCTACAAAGATGACATGTTTTAGACAATACTCATGTGCATGGGAAAAAGAACTTGAGGAGTGTATTTGTGACTAATTATGTAACAGGTTATTTTAGTTCCTGTTCTGTGGCAAGTGTAAAGCGTTCTAACAAGGGGTTTTAGTGTAGTTTTTCTTTTCTTCTCTCTTTTTTTGCATCCGTGCTGTTGATTCCTAAATAGTCTGATCATAAGGCTAAATAAATGTCTTTTTTTTTAGAGGGATCTTTTGACTATGTTTATTGATCATTTGCTTGCATCATTCTATCTTGCTTCTTCATTTGAATTGAAGTTATCTGCTGTCTCTGAGATGCTGTGATACTGTGTTTTGTTTGTTTGTTTATATTTGTTGATCAGGTGATAACTGATGAGTGGTGAACCCTGTCCTCAAGTTGTAGCTGTTGGAGGTGAGAAACTGTCTGGGTCATTTAAGGACTGTTGGCTTCATCGGCCAGATTGAAAAAAGAACAATAAAACAAAGTGTGCCCACATACACAAAACAAGCAAGCAAACGAAACACAACACACAACTTGGGACAGCAACTGCTTTCTCTACTATCACCATTCAAAGTCTTCAAGGCATCTTGGGCTTCTTTCTTCAATTTATAAAGTTCTTTATCATATACTTCTCTTGATTTGTATAAAATAAGCAAGCAAACAAACAACAGAAACATTGTATGTGTTGAAAGAAGTCCTACGTGCAAAGTCATGTTTCCTCAGCAAATTCTCAGATTTGAACCAAATCATAGTCTTGTAATAATGAGGTGGTTCAGTGTAGTAGGCAGATGCGTGCATCCTGATCCCCTGTCCTATGGCAAGGGGGAATTAAGGTTGCAGACAAACCTAAGATTGCTATTCCTTTGCCATTAAACTAAGGAGATTATTCAATATTTTCTGGACGAGGTAAATGTAATCACAAAAGTTCTTAAAATACAAAAAAAGGAAGCAATCAGGACCTAGGAGATGGCATCAGGAGAGAGTCTAGTAACACTTCAGGATTTTAAGATAAAAGTGTCGTATCTCAGGAATATTAAAAAAAGTTTAAGGCAGAATATATTTTTTTCAATGATTTTATTGGGGGCTCTTAAAGCTCTTATAGCATTCAATACATCATTTACATCAAATATATTTGTACATATATTGCCATATTCATTTCCAAATATTTTCCCCATGAGCCCTTGTTATAAGCTCCTCTTTCCCATCCCCTCCCCCTTTTTTAATGAATCATTTTATTGGGGGCTCATACAACCCCCATCACAATTCCATACAAACATTAATTGTATGCCAGCCACATTTACACACTTATTGCCATCATCACTCGCAAAACATCCTCCCTCCCTCCGGGCCTCCAGTATCAGCTCCCTATATTACCCTTCTTCCTCCCCTTCCACTTGAACCCTTAGTAATTTACAAATTGTTATTATTTTCATACTGTACACTGTACAATGTGTCCCAGCACTTGCTTCCCTGTTGTCCATGTCCCAGAGAGGAGGTTACATGTAGATCCCTGAGGTTGGTTCTCCCTTTCAATTCCTCCATCCCTCCACCCTCCTTGAGCAAATAAGCAGCCATTCAGCTCAGAAGCAATAAGGCTCACACAGAAGAAGCACACCAGCCTATGTGATCATGAGGTGGTGAAGGGATCCGGTGTCAGGCACCAATGAGCTAAAATTATATTATTATTAATGAGGGGGGTATAGATTGGGGACCCAAAGCCCATCAATAGGTGAGGTGACATCCTCTTGCAAAGGGGTTACAAAGAGGAGATAAGCCAGTTAAGATATAGGGTAGGAGCTATGAAATATGCAACTTTTCTCTAGTTCCCAAATGCTGCCTCTCACCCACTATCATGACCCCAATTCTGCCACACAAATCCAGCTAGACCAGGAGATGTACAGTGAAGTTGGAGACATGGGAAATTTAGGATAGATGATCCATCAAGACTAGTAATAGGAGTGGTAATACCAGAATATACATTTTTAATGAAGTGGATTTCCCACCTAGACTCCTCAGAAAAATATATAGACAACAACTTTATTTTATGCTGAGACTTTATTCCAAACTTCTGACTTAAGACTGTAAGATTTAACATTTAATAATTAGATGTAATGAATCTGTGGTGATTTGTCAAAGCAACCATAGGAAACTAATAAACTGGATCACCTTTAGTATAGTTCCTTCTCCAAACTCATTGCTATCAAGTTGATTCTGAATCATGGTGAAGGTAGGGCAGCGCTGTACTGTCCCTGTGGTTTTCCAAAATTATAACTCTTCATGAGAGTAGTAAGTTTTGTCTTTCTCAGACTATCTGTTTAGTTTTTGAATGAGAATGAAGGAATAATATGGTAGAAATGTCCTCTCTGTAATAAAACAGCAAGCCAAAGTAAGACTTCATGAAAGACCTCTCCGAATTGGTAGAGAGTATATGATATTTGTGGCCATCCAATGTAAATTTTCACCAAAGGAATGCCTCACCAAAAGAGACTTAAAATAATCAGAAAGAGAAGAGGTTCCTATGTGTAGCTGTCAGTCAGTTTTCCTCCCCAGCTACCCCATTTTGTTTTAAGCAGATGGATGAGGACCCTGCAGTGCATCTACTCACCAACAAAGCTAGCTGCAACCTCCACAAAGTGCTCAGCCGACCAACAAGAAAGATCAATTCTGAGTCCCCAAAGAGGGAACAATTTTCTGGGAGGACTAGCTCAATGCCTAGTATCAATGATTTATTCTAACTAAAATAAATACTCATTCTGGATACATGTGCTTTCCATCTTTCCTATAAAGATCGAGAGCCTTCGACATCCAAAGGGAGCACTTCTGTTCTGTTTTAATCTACCACCTGTCTGTCACTATGCCGCACTATGGTGAAGTGTGTGCTGCTGTGATGCTAGAAGCTCTGTCACTGGTATTTCACATGCTAGCAAAGTCATCCAAAGTGAACAGGTTTCAACAAAGCTTCAAAAGTAAGAACAGACTGCAATCAAGGTATAGGTTGCTTGTTTCAGAGGTTTTGTCATGAAAAGTCTTATGGAGAACATGGAAACATTGAAAATCTCATGAATTGCAGCAGAAATTGCCAGAGATACTGCCAGGAGATGAGCACCTCAGGTTGGAAGACATTCAAGTTTTGACTGAGGAAGATCCGCCTTATCAAGGAAGAGTCGACCATAATGATGTAGGTAGAATAAAGTTTTCACGAGTAAAGACTTCTGGACCCTTATTTCTTCATGGGGAATGGCTCAAAATGAGAATAAACTGCTACAAGCATCTATTTATAATTGAAATTTGGAAAATACAAAATATGACTTTAGGAAGGGAAAGGGAAAACAGCGGGGGGCACAATGGGGTGAAGACAATGTCATTGGTGGATCCAGACACTAACCTACCCAGGGAAGAGTATTGGCGATGTCTCCACAGAATTGGGAGTGTGCATGCAGACCTTGCCATGGCCCACCAAACCTTGAGGGCAATGTAATCACATGGAACAACCCATGAAGTCAGTGGGTTACAGGGCTGGCCTCAATCAGCCAAACTGACACCTTCATAGAAGTATATGCTACAGAGAATAACACTAATCCTACAAGTTGGGGAGAGGGGCTGGCCTGCCATGTCCACACAGAAGCAAACCAAGAAGGAAAAGGAGAGAGTGAGGTTCTAGACCCCCAAATCAGAACAGCAAGTCTTAAGGACAATGTCTCTATACAGAGCTGCTTAAGCACAGTGAGGATTATAGGCTAATAACAGCTCAGGATGTGATGAGCCCTCACTGGAGCATACTGCAACAGAGGATGAGACTGGAGACACACAGAGGGGAGTGAGTCCAGTCTGAACCCTCACAGTACAGCAAACCAAGAAGGGCACATAGCAGATCAGCAATGGGAGAAAAGCAAAGCCACAACACCCCTGAGGAGGCCCCAGATAGACCTCAAGCTAGGAGGGGCAATTACAAGAACCCCCCAGGATCAGTAGGGAGATAGTCATAAAGGTCTACGAACAGACCTGGAATTATGTGTCTCTCTCTATAAATATATTGTCTATTACTTTTTTCTGTTTTATTCAAATTTATTCTCTTTTTGTTTTGCCTAAATGATTGCTATTTTGTCTAAAACAATGGGAAGGTTCAAGAAAGGTTAGGGGGAAGAGAAGTGGAGGAGTGGAGTGGTGAAAAACGATACCATAGAGGAACAACTTGGAAATGAAAATCAACAACATGGAGGATGTAGAGGTCCTGGGGGTGTTGGAGCAACAGCAATCTGGTTGAGAGGAAATACTTGGAGGCAGAAGTGTGATTGTGGGAAAGGAGGAAGATAAAAGGAAAAAGGAAAGATCTGGGAAGCAGAGCTATGGATAGAGGCATAACCATAGGTGTGTACATATGTAAATATATTGATTCATAAAAATAGAGGTATTGACATAGCTACATATTTTATATGGCAATACATTGAGGAAATGGATGGACTTTGGGTCTCTGCTCAAGTCCTCCCTCAATGCAAGAACATTTTGTTCTAACAACCAGGCATTCTGTAATGCACACCCTCCAGGCATGATCACTGAAGACAAAATGAGTGCACAAATATATATGGTGAAGGGCTGAGCCCTGGTGGCATAGTGGTTGTTACGGGATTGCAGCCCACAGGGTTGATGGTTCAAATCCATCAGCAGTTCTCCAGGAGCGAGGCTGGGCTTCCTACTCCCACCAGGGCAGTGTTGCCACAATATATGTATGGTGAAGAAAGCTTATGGGGGCTTGACTATCAAAAGGTATGTCTTGGGTCTTAAAAACTTGAAGTTAAATAAGCAGCTATCAAGCAGAGAACCAACAAGTACACCAGTCTTTCAAGCATAAGGTGCTGCTGACAGAATCAGATAACAGCATGTGATGGCCCCAAACAAACAAAAAAATTGTTGAGAACATGGGGGCCAGAGCAGAGACCCAAAACCCATCTGTAAACAGTTGGACATCCCCTCACAGAAGTGTCTCAAGAAAAGGATGAGTCAACCCAGGTGAAGTATAATACCGATGAAATACACAACACCTCTCTGGTTCCTGGAGGCTTCCTCACCCTCCATTATTATGACCCCAATCCTGCCATTTATTGTGGGCTAGGCCTGAGCATGTACACAGATACAGATAAGAGCTCAGGATACATGGAATCCAAATTAGATAAAACCTTCAGAAAAAGAAATAAAAGTAGTAATACCAGGAGGGTAGG
Organism: Nesogale talazaci; assembly: GCA_004026705.1. Classification (NCBI taxonomy): domain Eukaryota; kingdom Metazoa; phylum Chordata; class Mammalia; order Afrosoricida; family Tenrecidae; genus Nesogale; species Nesogale talazaci. The sequence goes on along the minus strand of PVJH01025925.1, from coordinate 20,271 downwards.
TAGCAGTTTGGGAGAGGAGGAGGGATGAAACCACAGTGAAGGGAGACAGCTGTCAGTGTAAAATATGGAAATAATAATACTTTATAATTTTTCAAGGTGTCACAAGGAGGGGGTGGAGAAAGAGGGTAAAAAGAGGAGCTGGCACCAGCCAAATACAATGCAAATGTTTAGAAAATAATGATGGCAACATATGTACAAATATGCTCGATACAATTGATGTATAGATTATTATAAGAACTGCAAGCATTCCCAAAAAGTCATTTTAAAAAGAAAATGATGGGGACAATTGTACAATGGTTGTACAATTGTACTTGATCTAATTAAAGCTATGGATTGCTATAATATCTGTAAGAGCTTCCAACAAAATGTAAAAATATATAAAAATTAAAAAGGAATAGAATGCATAAAGATCAATACCCTAGGCATTAGTGAGCTGAAATTGACTAATATTGGCCATTTTGAATCTAAGGTTAACTATGCCAGCAATGACAGATTTAAGAAAGTGCTACCAAGGAAATCCAGTGTGTACAACTATTATTTAAATGTATGCACCAACCATTAAAGCTACTGATGAAGAAATAGAACAACAATGTCTTCAGTTAGAAATTGATCAAACATGCAATCTAGATGCATTGATAATTATTGGATATGTAATGCAAAATTAGAAACAAAGAGTGAGGCAAAGTATTTGGAAAATATGGTCTCAGTGAAAGAAATAAAGCTGCAGATCATATGATAGAATTTTGCGAAATTAACAATTTCAACACAAATACCTTTTCAACACACAAAAGATGGCTGTGTACACGTGGACTGCTCCAGATGGAAGGCACAGAAATCAGTTTAATCATATGTGGGAAGATAAGATGGAGAAACTCAATATCAGTAGCTAAATTTAGGCCAGGGGACACCTGTGGAACATATCATTAATTGATCATAGGTAAGTTCAGGTTAAAGCTGAAGAAAATTGAAACTAGCACACCATAACCAAAATAATAATTTCAAGAACATATGAAGAGCAGATTTGGCACAATGACAGAAGACATATGAGCAGTGGGATTACATCAAGATCATGATATGTAAAGATAGCCAAGGATCATTAAAAAGACAGCTAAGAAACAAAAGATGAGGCAGGATGTCAAGAGAGACTGTGAAATTTGTTCTTAATCATAGAGTGGCTAAGGCAAAAGGAAGAGATGATGAAGTCAAAAAGCTAAACAGAAAATTTCCAAGTTCAAGAATACAAAATAGAATATGAAACCGAAATGTAAGACCTGAAGTTAGAAAGCAAAAAACGAAGAACACATTCAACGTAACTTTAACTGACATATTTCAAGCAATATTGAAAAAATCTATCAGCAAAATATTGAATGATGCAGGAAGCATCAAAAGAAGATGAAAAGAGTACACTGAGTCACAACCAAAAAACATCTATTTGCATTTAAGCAAGAATGAATGGAATTGAGAAATTGGCTGCACTGAAGGCATAGCCAAAAATAAGGCTCCAGAAATTGATGGAATACCAAGGGATATGATTCAAAAATATGATGAAAAACTGGATACACTCACTTTTCTTTGCCAAGAAATTTAGAAGTGAGCTACTTGGCCAACTGACTAGAAGAGATTGATCTTTGTACACATTCCAAAGAAAGATGACCCAAGACAATGCTCTAATTGTAGAACAGGATTGGTAATATCACATAAAGTAAAATGTTGCTGAGGATCATATAACAACAGATGAAGTAGCGCATTGACAAGGAGCTGCAGAAATTCAGGCTAGAATGAAGAGAGAAAACAGAATAAGGAATATCATTGCTGATGTGGGATGGATCTTGACTGAAAACAGAGAATATAGTAAATATGCTTACTTATGTTTTATAGATTATGTGAAAGCATTCAACTATGTAGACCATAGTAAATTATGGATAACTTGAAAAGAATTGGAATTGCAGGAAACATTTTTATGCTCATTGGAGAATTTTCCATGGATCAAGATGCTAATAGAAAAAGGAAATACTACATGATCTAAAATCCAGAAAGGTATGTATCAGGATTATGCCCTCTCATCATACTTCTTCAATCTGTATGCTAAGCAAATCATAAAAGAAGCTGGACTATATGAAGAAGAATGCTCACTAACATCATGCAAAATGCATATGACACAATCTTGCTTGCTGGAAGTGAGAAGAACTTGAAACATATCCTCATAATGATTAAGGATTGCAACCATCAGTATGGATTACAACTCAAAGTAAGGAAAATCAGACTCCTCACAACTGGATTAAGGGGTAACATCATGATAAATGGAGACAAGATGGAAGTTGTCAAGGATTTTGTCTTCCTTGAATCCATAATCAAGTTTCACCAAAGAGATTCAAGGACACCTAGCAGTAGGTATGTCTTCTGTTAACTCTTTGAAGGGTTAAAAAGCAGAGTGTTTCTTTGAGAACTAAGATGTGGCTAGGCCAAGCCATGGTATTTTCAATGCCTCATATACAAGTGAAAGTTGGACATTGTGCAAAGAAAACTGAAGAATAAATGCATTTGAATTATGATGCTAGTGATGAATATTGCAAGTACAATGAATTTCCAAAGGAGCAAACAAATCTGTCTTGGAAGAAGTAAACCAGAAATCTCCTTAGAAACAAGGATGATAAGACTTCACCTCATGTAATTTGAACAGGTTATCAGTAGAGACCAGTCCCTGGAAAAGGAAATCATGCTTGATAAAGAAGAAGGTCAACAAAGAAGAAGACCCTGAAAATATGAACCAACACAGTGCCGGCAGCAGTGGACTTACACATAAGAGCAATTATGAAGATTGTTCAAAACCGATGGTTCTTTTTTTACATGGAGTCACTATGAGTTGGACAGATAGCTGTGAGTTCTTGTTCTGATGTTTCCCTATCTGTAATGATTCTGCTAAAACCACAATCCAAGAACTTAAAAAATACCTATTCTTAGCTAAATAGATAATTCTTTTAAGATCATTTTTGGGGACTCTTACAGCTCTATATCAGGCATATCTATACATATTTTGCCATCATTATTTTCTGAACATTTACATTCAATTGAGCCCTTGGTATCAGCTCTCCATTTTACCCTTGCTCTCCCATCCCACCCTCATGACTCTTTGATAAATTATAAATTATTATTAATTTCTTATCTTAAACCAGCCACTGTCTCCCTTCCCCCATAGTTTCTTCCCTCCTCCACTCCCCACCTTCCACATGCTCTCCTGGTATCACTAACCCCATTTCTGTTCCAGAGGGGTTTATCTGATCTGGATTCCATGTGTCCTGAACTCTTATCTGTACCTGCTCTGGATAAATCTGCAGTGAAAGGCATATTAGGGTCATGATAATGGGGGTTATTTAGCCTCAAAGAACCAGAGGAATATTGTGTGCTTCATCAGTGCTATACTTCACATTCCTCCCTTCCTTGCAACTTTTGTGGAAGGGATGTCCCATTGTCTACTGATGGGTTTTGAATCTTTGTTTATTCTCTACAATTTGTTTTGTTTGTTTGTTTGGGTCTTGTGATGCCTGTTATCTGCTCTTATCGTGATTGCAAGGCAGGTGTGTTTCATCCATGTGAGCTTGTTGCTTCTCGGCTAGATGACCACTTGTTTAATCTCAAACCTTTAAAACCCCAGACACTTTATCTTTTGATAGCCAGGCACCATAAACTTTCTTCACCACATTTGCTTGTGCACCCATTTTGTCTTCAGCGAGCATGCTGTGAAGGTGAGCATCACAGAATGTCAGGTTGTTAGAACAAAGTGTTCTTGCATTGAGGAAGGGCTTGAGCAGAGACCCAACATCCATCCACTTCCTCAATTATTACCATATAAATAAATGTACTTATACAAATACCTCTATTTTATTAATTAATATGTCCATATATGTGTACCCCTATGTTTATGTCTATCACTTCCAGTTGATTAATTATAGTGTTTAACTTTGTAACCTCCTTGCTGTGCTTCTTTCCCAGTGATCTTTCTCTGATAGCAGTGTACTAAAGTCACTTATGATTGTTGAGTCTGATTTCTTTTTCCATCTTTTGAATAATTTGTTTGACAAATTTCACAGGTCTCTTGTTAGGTGAATATTTCTATATTTATTGTGCTCACTGGTTCCTGTCTACTGATCCATTAAAGAAATTGTTTCAAGAGTGAGAGCACAGCAGCAGTTGGATCAGGCCCTCATCATTCACTGTTTTTTACAATGGTCCCATCATCCTGATTAGAGTTCCATGTCTTTTTTAAGATTAGGGTGCTAGTTGCTTAATCACATATTTTGGGATCAAGACAGTATCTTCAGGATGCTCTGAATATGGCATTAGACAGTATATGTCATTAAACCGGACCCTTGGCAGCTTCATGCATTAGGTATTGTCCTGCTAACTTCAAGGTAAGCAGTTCAAATCTACCCACTACTCTGTAGTGGGAAGATGAGACTTTCTACTCCTGTAAAGAATTTCAGTCTTAAAAATCCATGGGGACAGTTCTATCATTTTCTCTAGGATATCCATGAGTCAGAATTGATCCAATGGAAATAAGTTAGGTTTGTTTTGTTTGTTTGTTTTTTAATATGGTGCTGTGCCATCTAGAGTGAATATACATTAGGAACCAAGACTAAGAAATGGAAGTGTTATCTCTCATTATTAGACCTAATAATCCACAAGCAAAATTATCAGTTCCCTGCTTGCAAGTTGGGTTTAGAGCTGTTAAGGTCTTAATTTATAAAATCAGGGTACAAACTATACTTATAATAATCTAGAAATTGAAACTAATATCTGATCACCATAAGCATTGCATGCCACTAAACCAACAGGCTAATAAGGGTGTCACTATAATGCTTAGGAGGAATTTGATGCCATTGTGGGATGTAGAATAGGTATGAATCAAAATCAACGTGATGGCATGAGTTGATTTTTCAGCTTTTCTAATTTTTAGTCATTCATCCTGATTATAAAGTAGAACTGAGCATGCTACTATAAAATAAGAGTAGAAGGGATATGGCTAGAAATAAGAAGATCTTATGGGGTACCTCTTAATATCCATGTTTCTTTTGAAAAATAATAAATCCTAGAGATTCATGACAAGCAATACTGCTGAAGCAGAAATCTTTTAGAAAGATTTGGACAACTTCACTGAACATAACCACAATTCACTGAGCAACTTGTTGGAAGCAAAATGATTAAGAGAAGTTTTGTGTAATAAGAAATACATAAATATCAATTGTGACTGTGCCACCAGATGCAGAAATGAGCAGGATAATTATGCTAATTTATTACTTTGATTCAAATGTATTCACATATATCAATAAATTAATTTCCCCCTCTCCATTATTATATTACCTAACATATACTAATAATCACCCCTATATATTTCAATATTTATGGTTAACAATATTTGCAAGGTAAAGCTGTAGCTTCACTAAGAGGGATACACAGTATTCAGAGTCAGTTAGAATTAAGTATAAAACCTGTGATTCCTCTCTAGGAGAGGTGTGGGTTGAGTCTGGGTGTCCTAAGGATGATTGCATTATGGATTGGAGAGGACCAAAACCAAACTCACTGTCCTATGAGTTGATGCCAACTCAGAGCAATCCTATCATGTAGGGTAGAACTGCTGCCCCTGTGAATTTCAGAGATGGCAACTGTTTAGGAAAATAAAAATCCCCATATTTCTCCTGAGGTGGGTTGTATAGAGTGCTGAGTTTGAATTTACCAGTCCAACACATATCCACTAGGCCACTAGACCTCCTTATTGAAAGCATAGTGCTGTTATTTTCCGTATTTGGGGATTAATCCAAACTATAATTCATGAGTATTGATGTCAAATTTCCAAAGGGATAGACTCTGGTAGACTGTTGTCCATTATGTAACATCCTGGCAAGTTCCTCTGGTGTCTGGGAACGACATTTCTAAAAATGTCTGTGCTGCATGATTCTGGCTTAGAGTTTCTCAAAAAGGAGAATCTTTGTGAGATATGGAAGGTAGACAATGAGTCAAGTGAATTTTTGTTTGTCACTGCAATCCCAGTGTGGCTGGTGCCCATCCGTACTCCATGCAGGTTCTCGCCTTGCAGTGACAGCGGCTTGCCAGCTTTTCTGTACGGGCTGTTCCTGCTGTTACACTGTTGTAGTGGCATTGTAGTGACAAGTTTTTGATTCTCCGCTCTCAGTCACTGTAGTAGTTACATAAAACTGCTCACAATTTAAGACCTATGAATGAAGGGGTGGAGTTAGCCTGTCAATCACGTCACAGCTCTATGACTTCATTTGGAGGCACGAAGAAGATAAATAGCTTGCTGCAGGTGGGTCACACCCAGACTCCCTGTGAGACATTAACGACGATGAGCGACATGGAGCTAGCTATGGTGATGGCAACCAGAGCCCTGAGAGCTAAGGAAACTTGTGGAGACCCCTGTAAGTACTGAGATGCTTCTACTGCCACTGGATCCACAAAACTTTCCACCCACTGGCCTGTGATCTCCCTACATTCAACATAATTGCATGACTGCATGAGCCTAAAGAAGAATTTATGGACTAGCATTGGACATATGGACTAATCTTTGATTTTTGAACTTGATGTGGACTGAACTAGCATGTTTTCTCAATATCCAATTGTTCTTGTATAATATATGCATATAGATATAGATAGATATATAGGAATGTATATGAATTTGTTTCTCTAGCCTATCCAGAATAACACAGCCACTTAGATCAATAAGTCTCCTACTCTTCCCACATTTTAATAATATATTTTGGGCTGAGCTCCGGTGGCCTAAGTGGTTGAGTGTGGGCCTGCAGCTCATAGGCTTGATGGTTCAAATCCAGTGGCAGCTCTCAAGAGCAGTGCTGGGTAGCTCCCACGACCACCAGAGAGCAGTGATGCCAAAAAAACCAACAACAAAAAACAAAAAAGAATAACTTTTAATTTTTCTAAATTGCTGTAAAACAATATATTTTCCGGTTCAATATTTTTAAAAAATACAATTTAGTCACACGAATTGCATCACTCCTGTTTTTAACCAACACCAGTATTGTTTATGCCACTATAAATAATTACTTCTCATCATTTCACTATCCCATTTTACTAGCCCAAATATACTCATTCATATTTTCAGTACTTCTGTTTTCTGGAACAAACTCAGACTCAGTAAGTACTCTGCTATGCTTGGTTCATGATCTGTAACTACATGACAGTGATACCCAATGTTATAAAGATATACATGATGCGTGAATAACAAGAAACTGTGGTGTAAAGTGTAAGGTGCCAGATCCCTGACAAAGAGGAGGCAGCATGAAGACTAAAAGAAGCTTAGGCATACAGGAGGTCACTCAGGCATCCAAATTCACCATAGGTCCTTTGGGTACTACACTGAAAATTAAAAATAAGTCTAGGATTCAGCTCCTGAATTAATGCAATTCCAAGCATACTTGTCAGCTTTTGTCAGAATAAGTGAGGCTGAAGCTACAGGCAAAATGTATCAGTGATGTTGGCTCAACAGGGTGCAGCAAAGAACACTTTAACAATGAGAATGCACAAGTCGTCTGAGTTAAAATCGATCAGAACTGAAACTAGGACAGAGGATATCCTTCAAAATAATAAATGAACATAGTGAATATAATCAGCCAATGCCTTAATACAATTAGTAATCACTGCACTACTTTGGTTCACAAAGAGAACATACTTCTCATTTCAAATTCATTTTTCAAGTCTATCATGTGTATCCAATTTAGACTATAGTTTTCCACTTAATAGAATTGATATACCTATCAATATTTATTAAGAAACTGAATAAAAATAATGTACTTAATAAGATCCTACTTTTTAATTATGCCTTATGGATACAATAATTTGACTAGTCAACTATAAAAATGATAAGATTTACAGAATTTATGAACTTGCCCTTTTTATGGTAGAAATAGTTTTGCCATGGCCTATCTCCAGGGAAGTGACTAAATGAGGAGACACCTTTTGTAAAAAGAGATAAAAGAGAAATTGCAAAAGCTTCTTTGATTGGGGTGGGGTATAAATAAGTTCTAGATCATGTCTAGGAAAAGGACAAATGAATGCTGTTATATCTCAGACCCACTTTGATCCATTTTGAGTAGCAGCTCTGAGAAATTCTGGCCAATACTATTTGGCTATACCTGTGGTAGATTCTTCAATGAGAGATGAGTTATTGTTCTTGTTTGGAGCATAATCACAAAAGCTATAAGAAACCATTATTTTTACTGGACTATGCACTATATGAAAATTTTCCAATTTCAGCTGATTTGTGTGTACATGTACTCACTATACACATTCTACCCATATCATGAAACAAAACATGAGTAATACAAATGCTATTTAATTCAATATGAAAGCCAAAGCAGTCTTCAATTTGCAGAACTTGTTTTCACAGACTCTCCCAAGGCTCCTCCCACTTCTGTCTGCTCCTTGCTGTGTTCCTTCAATGAGATATGTTGACAAAGCACCTTCTGGACACTTGCTGACAATGATGAGGAGCTTATGGGTTTTGAAGGGGATTTGCTAAATAAAGCTCCAATCCAAGGCTTCGCGCACGCGAGCGCACACACACACACACACACACACACACAAACACACACACCCTTAGAGGTCAGGGCACTTAGCCTTTGGGAGCAATGGAAATCACAAGGTGAACCAATGATTAATTTACAGCTTAGAGCTTGCTGCTGACACTCCACACTCCAACCCATTAAAGCCCCATTATAAAATTAGCCGCATGTAATTATATTTGCAAAATGCAGAAACACTGTGAAAAGGGTTTTGTTTTTGTGACATGTAATTAATTCATTGTAGTGCGTGCTTCTCTGGTCTATTGTCAAAAATTGATTGACCTACCAATACAAACCTCAACATATGACTTTGGTGAAATTAATGCTGCTAAAAAGTAAGACTCATTTATTTAGGTTTTTTTTTCCCTGTGAGGCTATTTTCTTAGCTAATATGAAATGGCATATAATTAAATATCTTTGACTTTCTTTTTTCCCCTTCATTTTCATTAGCACATGACTAGTAATTATTCCAGGGAAGATAGTGAATCCAGTGAAAAACCCAATGTTAACATGAGAATGCTTTTCTCTGAATTTGATTGTTCAAAATAATGACCTTATCGCATAAAATTGTGATTACTGCTCTTGACTACATCCATATCTTGGGAACTTATCTGTGGCCCTCTACCTCTTTTGATGGCTCTTACCTCTTTTGATGGCCATTGAATCAATTGTGACTTGTAGAGACTTATAGGACCTGGTAGTACTGCCCATCTGGACTTTCAAGATTGTAACCCTTTTTTAAGTCTCTTTTTAAAAATTAAATTTTTGAAGGAGAATATTAGAGCTATTTTCATAATCCGTACATTCATCCATTGTGTAAAACACACTTGGACATGCTGTCATCATTTTCAAAGCATTTTCTTTCTACTTGAACTTTTGCTATGTCCTCCTCATTCTTCCCTTCCTCCTCATACACACCCTTCCTCTCTCATGAACCCTAGATGAATTGTAGATTATTAGTTTCATACCTTACATCACTCTCTGTCTCCCTTCACTCACATTTCTGTTGTTTGTTCCCTGGGAGGGGAATATATATTAATCCTTATGATGGGGTCGCCCAGCCCCACCCATCTTTCCCTGATCCTCTTAGTATCACTACTCTCATTATTGGCCCTGAGGGGTTTATCTGTGCTGTATTCCCTGTATTGTGGGTTCTTATCTGTAGCAGTGTACACATTCTGGTCTAATCCAAGTTGAAAGGTTGAAGCCATGATAGCAGGAGGGCGGGCATTGAAGAAATAGAGGGAAGTTGTATGTTTCATCAGTGTGCTACTGATCCCTGACTGGGTTGTCTCTTCCTTGTGGTCCTTTTGTAAGGGGATAGCTAATTGTCTACATTTGGGGGGGATAGCTAATTGTCTACATGTGCCCACTTCCTATTCACATTAGTATGATTTTGTTCTGGGTCTTAGAGGCCTGATAGCTGATCCCGTCAACACCTCATGATCACACAGGCTGGTGTGCTTCTTTTATGTGGGCTTTGTTGCTTCTCAGCTAGATTGCCACTTGCTTGTCGTCAAGGCTTTAAGACCTCAGACACTGTATCTTTTGAGAGCCAGGCATCACCAGCTTTCTTCACTATATTTGCTAAGGCTCCCATTTTGACATCAGTGTGTGTGTTGGGAAGATGAGCATCACAGAATGCCAGATTATTAAAAGGAAGTGTTCTTGTGTTGAGGGAGTACTTCACTCATGGCCCAATGTCCATCTGCTACCTTAATCCTTAACATAAAATATCTATTTCCCTTTCATTATGTAAAAAAATATATTTACATATGTACATGTTTGTATTTAGACCTCTATAAATATCCTTTGCCTCCTAGTTCATTCCTCTGTATCCTTTTACTTTCCTCTTGTCCCACTATCATGTTTGGCCTTCATCCGGGCTCAGTAGTTCCTTGCTGTTACATTGATTAAGTACCTCTATTCATCCTATGCCCTCCTCTCCATTGATGCTAGTTCATTTGTTTGTCCCTGGGTTGGTTGACCATCCCCCTTCCTTTCTACCACCTCCCCTTCTCCTGTGTCCCCCTGGAACCATTGGTCCATTTGTTTTCTTTTCAGAATTGTTTGTCCTACCTAACTTATTTGGATAGACATGCAAAGACATTAATAAGCCAAAAAACCAGGCAACACCAAGCAAAACAACAAAGGAAGATTAAAAACAATCCCCCCGACACACACAAGACACACTAAATGGCAACAAAAGAAAGCCAATGACAAAAAGGAAAAGCTTATAAATAGTTCTAGGTCTGTTTGCTGATCTTTAGAAGTGTTCTCCAATCCAGTCTGATCGGGTGCTACACTCGGTGCTCAAAGTCTATTTTGGATATTCCCCCAGGGACTTCATCACTTTACTCCCCTTGCTGCTTTGTTGCATGCCCTTAATGTTTCCTCCCAGGGTGGTGGGGTCAGATCAGGCACAATACCCACACTGTCTCCAGTGTTGTCCATGATAGCACTATGGTTCAGTGAGGGGCATGGTGTCTCATGGTGGGACCAGCCCTATGGTAACCTCTGTGTGCATTGTCTGCTCTGAGCAGGAATATCATCCTCAGGGCTTGTTGGGCCAGGATGCGTTCCACTCACTCTTCTTTCTTTTTCATTTCTTCTGTGTATTCTAATAAGACATTGCCCTCTCCCCAAGTTGCAGCTTCAGTACTGTCCTCTGAAATGCATTCTTTTTGGGGGAGGAGGGGCACATAGTTGGAATGGGGACCATTTCTGCAGACCTCTTTTTTTGGGGAGGGGGGCATCACTGCCCTCAAGTGGTGGGTGTAGGAGGTCCAGCCTTTGCTCCGTGCAGCTGGAATCAAACCTCCATCCCAATGGGCCACAGTCCCGCGCACAACCACTATGCAACCAAGGCTCAGCCTCTGCAGACTTCTTTATTGCTTGTCTGCTACATGCTGTTATGCTGTATTCACATCTTGGCACACTGAGTTGGAGCCTGGTCTCTCTCTCCGTCTCCAATGGAGATAGAAGACTATAACTCCTTACAGGAACAGAAGGTCTCATCTTTTCCCCATGGAGTGGATGGTAATTTCAAACTGCATATCTTTCTGTTAGCAGTCCAATGAGTAGACCTCTATGCTACCAGGGAACATTTCAGGAAACAGAGAGTCAATCTAAATTTACTTCAGAAAAATGAAAAAGTTATTGGTTTCTCTAGTTCAGGCTGCACCATTAGTGAAAAGTTAGACTCCTGGAAGAGCATGGGCTTCTAAAATAACAATTGAGATTTTTCAACAAAGTGATGAAGCACTGGAAATACTCTCTTACATAGGCTATGAACTTCAGAAGACAGCTACCTGGTCAATCTACTAAAAGAGATCCATATTTGTATCCATTTCAAAGAATGGCAATTCAACAGATTTTTTAAATTGTTGGACAATACCATATAAAAATAAAATTTTGTTAAGATAATTCAATAAAAGTTGTAGCAGTACATTGGCAGAATGTTTCCAGAAATTCGAGCTTGGTTCAGGTAGGACATCATACGAGTTTTGTCATTGCTAAGGCAAAATGGGTCTTGGCCAAAAGCAGAAAATATCAGAAAGAGGTTTACTTATTTTGTTTGGCAGGGTTCTCTAGAGCAATTGTTCTCAACCTTCCAAATGTCACATCCCTTTGATAAAGTTCTTTCCTTCTGTGGTGACCACAATCATAAATCCATTTTTGTTGCTACTTCATAACTGTAATGTTATGAATGCTACTGCTATGAATCATAATGCAAATATCTGATATGCAGGATGTATTTTCCTTGCTACAAATGAAACATAAATAAAATATAGTTAACGATTAATCACAAAACAATATGTAATTATGTATTGTGAAATATTTTTTCTAATTACAAATAAATGAAATTTTGTACTGAAACATGGAGCATCACAGGTAACAGTCTTCATGTAACTATAGTAAACTACATTGCTACATTTTGTGTCAGTATATGTAAAAAGTCAACTTTCCGTGTGAAGGTTGAGATAGCTTCTTTCTCACCAGATCAGAAATTCTCAGAGCAGTCTTTGCAAGAGCACAATGAAGATCATCTACCACAACAAGTCTGCTTCTATATTTAGACTTGATAACCAACAAGCTGGAAAACCCTGTTTCACAAAGATGTGTTGTTGGAAATGGAAGAAGACACAACACACTCTCAGAACAGGATATGACTGCAGACAGTTGATTCAGAATTTTGTAACTAACTGGCATTGTAGAGAAATCAGTTCTCACTGCATCACTGTGAACAAGTTCAATGAACTCCTCTTGTGCTTCTCAAGAACATCTTGCACTTTGTGAATCTGCTTCTAGCAAGTGCAAATGGGTGTCAGATAGATTTGCAAAGTACAATGCAATTTCATCTGCCAGCATGTGCAAGTGTTCTTTCACAGAAATTATCATAATCCTCTTGTCTGGTTCAATGTCATGTTCCTCAAAGAAAACAGATAAGGTAGCCAACATGTAAATTTTATTTTCATCCAATTTTTTTTCCAAAACTGAAGTTTGCTTTGGAATGATTGCATCTTTTCAGAAAAATTGAGGCCTGTTGCATTTGGTCCCTGCAGTGATAAATTTAACTCATTTGAGGTGGCAAAGATGGCAATCATCTACTATTTTCTGCAGTTTCCTTTTATCGCTGAAAAGTGCTATGAACTGTGGCCTTGTTTTCTGATTAAAAATATTTTAAGTTTATCACAAAGCTCAAAAACATGTTTTAAAACTATTCCTCTCGACAGTCATCTCACTTAAGTGTGAAACTACAGAGCCTTATTCAGGGCATCCAACTCATTGCATAATTGTGACCACAGGTGACTGTTTAAAGTGCTTGACTTTACAAAATTGGCAGGAATTATGATGCATTACATTATTTCTTGTAACTCTTGTGGCATTGTCTTCGTTGCTAATATTTGTTGATGGATCATACAGTGAGTTCTGATGACTTTTGTTGACTCATTCAGTACCAAACGTTGACATCCAGCCTGACATTCTAGCATAGCTGGAGCACCATCTGTGCAAACACCACAAACCTTTTCCCAAAAGATCTTATGCTCTTTCAGAAATGAACCAACTGTGAAATACATCATGTGCAGTAGTTGTAGTTTTAAGAGATTTGCAAAAAAAAAAAGAATCTCGTTTTTAAAGTCACCATCATAATATGCCTCATGTAAGCCAGTAACTGTGGACAGTTTACAATGTCTGGACATTCATCAAACTAGATGCTAAATATTGGAAGGGGAGCAAATTTAATTTGCTGGATTACCTGATCAAGAATATCAGCAGACAGATCATCTGTTCTTCTGGGGACAGTATCATTAGATAAGGAAATTGCATTCATTTTTCTAACAAATTCGTTTGCAATCATAACTCGAACAATATCTTTGACTGCTGGCAATAGTAAATGGTGTGAGGTTTCATAGGTCTGGCCATTCTGAGTGCCACCAAATATGAAGCTTTCAATGGCTATTATGTTTTGTTTGCAATACTTGCCACCAGTGTCTAGTCTGACTTTTTTGATTCCATCAGCTTTGCTTCTAAAATAATTGGTATCCTTGCCAGCAAAGTTTGGAATGCTTGCTATCAAAATGGTGTTTCAGTTTATTCAGTTTCATAGATTCAGCTGGTAGAACTTCACCACACATAACACATTGTGGTTTCTTATTTCATGCTGTAATTATTGAGGTAAAAACATACTGTAAAAACTCCTCACTATATTTTCTTTTCTTAATGCTCTTCTCTACATGATCCATTGTCATGGGATAGTTTGCCAATGAAAATCATCTATAACATTAGCTTTAATAATATAAAAGATGATAGATACATGGCATAGTTCAGTTAACACAGTTCATTAATGTTTCTGATGATTTGCCATTCTCTGTGTTGTTATTTTTTTTGCATACCTCTTATCACAAAGGGGCAGTATTCACATCAACCATCACGTACTATAAAAAGACAGAGCAGCATCCAGATTAAGTTCTCATTATATATATATATACACACACACACATATATATGTAGTTGATGATTTTACAGTACATGATTCACATTTACCCAGTAACTGTAATTTGTGAAATTTCATTTTACCTCCAATACTGCTGCTTTTAACAGAGTAACTGCTCTCTGCACAGTAGCTTCTCTCCACACATGTGTGACTGGTCTCCATAAGTATATTAGGGTGTCAACCCTGTCACATACACCTGTATTTGTAAAGGGTATATGTGATGGGGTTGGAACTATGATGTCACCATGCCAGGTACTTGTATGTGGGTGTATCTGCATTAAGGCAGACCCACTTGGAGACAGATAGAGGAGTGGTGTCTCGGTTCCAAAGACCATCAGAAATATGTGTTTTTCAAAGATCTTAAGCAAACACTGTGAAAGGGTTTTTCAACTTCCAAAGGGGTCTCAACTCACAGGTTGAGAACCACTGCTCTAGAGAAACAAAACCATGACACATCATTTTATATAGCTAGCTAGATAGGCAGGTAGATAGATCATGAAGGAATGTGACCATAGTATAGATGGCTCCATTCAACTCACTCTCATGGAACAGTTAAGATACTGGAAGTTCTTCAACTCACTAGGACTACTGAGTCAAAGAAGCAGACAGCTGAGTCTTCCCTAGAGCAATGCAGGGAGTCTGGTCACAGGCAGCAAATATAAGACTGGGTCACCAACAATCAGCAGATCAACAGCTTAGTGAAGAAGGCACATATGAGACAAAGAACTCAAACATTGCAAGATGGCAGGATTCAACAGCCTCAAGTTCAAGAGATGTATACACCAACAGTGTGGCAAAGAAGTTCCAGGATTGGCTGTCCCACAGGTAGTATAGTTTACGAGTTGAAGCAGAGAACTAGCTAAAACAGCTGCATACTAGTCCAATCACCAGAGAATAAGAGTGAGAGGGGAGGGGTTTGCCAAGCCCTATATTTCTTTGCCTTCCAATCAAACTGTGACTTTATCAACTCCACAATAAACTCACCTATCATACTTAGGCTATGTTGACTATGCCAAGACATTTGAATATGTGGATCATAACAAACTATGGAGAGCATTAGAAAAAAAGTCAATTCCACAGCACTTCATTGTTCTCATGTAGAATGTCTACATGGACTGAGAGGCAATCATTTAACTGAACAAGGGAAACACTGTCTCCCTTGTTTTAATTCAAGAAAGGTGTGTGCCACAATTGTGTTTTCTCACTATGCGAAGCTGAAAATCAGAGATACTCAGTTAGATGAAAAAGAATGTGGTATCAAGATTAGAGGAAAACTCACTGACATCCTGCAAAAGGCAGATGGCACAGCCTTGCTTCTTGAAAGCCAAGAAAACTTTTAGCATTTGCTGATGAAGATCCATGATTACAGCCCTCAGTATGGATTACAACTCATCTTAAAGAAAATGAAACTCCTTACAATTTGACCAAGAGACAGCTTTATTATAAATGGAGAAAAAAAACTGAATTTGTCAAGGATATAATCTTGCTTGGATCCACAACGTGCATAGAAGTCCCAGTTAAGAAATCAAATGGTGCATTGTATTGAGCAAATTTGCTGCACGAGACCTTTTTATAGTGCTTAAAAGGAAGGATTTAACTTACTTGAGTCCTCTTGGCCCAACCATGGTATTTTCATATGCATGTCAAAGTTGGACATTGACTTAGGGAAATCAAAGAATGGAGGTGTTTGAATTGTGGTGCTGGTGAAAGATAGTGAAAGTACTGTGGGTTTTTAGAAGAAAAAAAAAATCTGTCTTAGAAGAAGAACAGCCAGAATGCTTGATAGAGGGCAGATAATGAGACTTTTGTCTTACATATTTTGCACATGGAAAGACCTTTGCCTCAGGATAGACCAGCCTCTGGAAAAGGACGTTATGCTTGGCAAAGTAGAATGCTAGTGAAAAACAGGAAGACTGTCAAGGAGATGGATTAATGTAGTGGCTGCAAAATGGTGCTCAATATAAAAACAGTTGTAAGGCTGGAACAAAACTGGACCCTATTTCATTCAATTGACAGAGTCATTATGATTTAATGATGCTAAATGCAAGATAATCACAGGCCAGTGGATAGAAAATCTTGCAGATCCAATGGCATTGTAAGCATCTCAGTGCTGGCAGGGGTCTCTCCAGGTGGCTTCTCCAGGTCCAAGGTTCTGGCTGCATCAAGGTTGCCTCATGTGGCTTTTCCTCAGGGATGTCTCACAGGGAGTCAACCTTGTCAGTAAAGCGTCTCCAAGGAAGTGAGCGGAAAGAGAGAGAGAAGTATCTCCCATCTCCAAAGAGGAAAACACAGGAGTTACCAGAATTCTAGGGAAAGGGGCTTGCCTGCACAGAGGTCTCCTTGTTGATAGATTGATTGACAGTCCAGACTCCACCTCATAATCCTCTCAAACTGGCACCAGATTATGTCACTACCACTCACACTTTAGACAAGTTAATCAGACCAATCACTGGTGTGATGGAGGGGGAGTGAGAAGGCAGAAGACCCTCAATAAGACAGAGTGATACAGTGGCTGCAACAATGGCAACAGGTCTAATTACAGTGCAGGACCAAGCAGTTTCTCCTTCTGTTGCGCAGAGCATTGCTGTGGGACAGAGCCAACTCAATAGCACCTAACAGCCACATTTCCTCATCTATAGTCTTATCTCATAGGTTAAAGGTTACTACCTGGGAAAATGTCATAAATTCCTTGGCCAATTGCCTATATAAAATGTTATATAAACTCTGGCTTTTATTATTATCCCTAGTGAGATATGAATTGGTTACAGTCATGACAATAGACTTACATGAACCTATGACTCTGAACATGGTGTAGAGTAGGCAACATTTCATTCTGCTGTACATAGGTCAGCGTAAGACAGACCCAACTTGATGGCATCTAGCAGCAAAATCAATAATGACAATTATTATTATTATTATTATTATTAATTATTATTATTATTATTCTCAGTGGATTTTATTCATAGTTGCTCTAAAAACGATACCACTGTGTCTGGCTTCTTGCACCCAAAATATAGCTTAGTATTCCTAACCAAGTTTTCCCAGGACTCTCTAGAAAGACCATATAAGAAGAATTTATGCCTTCTTGAATTTCTTTGCTGCCAAAAATAATGAGAATAAGTTTAACAATATTTTGGTTACAAATATATTAAAAAGTAAATATAGTACATTTGCTTATCAAATAAATATTGAACACCAACTATGTATTCAGTACTGTCTTAAGAAATTTGGATGTTATTAGTAATATGTAAGGTGTGGTCCTTTCTTGTGGAGTTCTGTTCGGGTGGTGACAATGTACCCAAAATGACTAGGAGATGGCAGGGAATATAATCAAAAGTTGATCTGGTACATGCAGTAGGAACTAAGAAAAGGTTGGGAGAAGTCCTTGTGGTTAGTATCCTAGAAGGGATCTGAATTTGACTTTGAAGAATCAATAGTGTTTACTAAGATAAAAGTAAGAGTTCCAGGCCATCTGGGTGCCAGAAGTAAAAGAATAAAGCAAAGAGTGGGAATTTGTGATTAAGCTTGTAGAAACTGTTGCTCTCAAAGACCCCCCCACTTATATATCCTGCCTCTAAGAGAGCATTGTACAGTCAATTATGGCAGATGTTAGGTTCAAATGAAATACCTTACCATATGATCTCCCTTCTGGTCATTTTAAAGTTGTTTCAGGTTTTAATACTCTTTGCTTTCTTTTTATTGATATTTTTCTGTTTTATTTAGTCAATGCTGTTGGGCTTTTGTTGTTGTTTGCTTGTTTGCTCCCTATCTGTGTTCTATATGGTTTTGTGTATATGAATATCCAGGATAGGCAGGTCTATAGAGACTGTAATTGGATTACTAATTGCCTATGGACATGGCAGGAGAGGATGGGAGAAATGAAGAGCTAACAAAACTTTTTATGAGGAGAAATGTTCTGGAATGTCTTGTAGTGATGATTGCACAAATCTTAATATGAGTAAGTGACTCAATTGCATGATATGTGAAATATATTCCAATTAAAAATAATACTTCACTTTTGTCCAATGGCACATTTACCCAGATTTTACTTCCAAGACAATGAGAAGAAAATAAGTTATTTATGAGTCAATCCATATTCAGGAGATGTGAAGGCATTAAGTGTAATATAATATAAAAGACAGGAAAGGCAGCAAAGATATTATAATGACATTATGGCAAAATTAGGCTAACTGTTAGAGATAAACAAGATAAATTTCCAAATGTAGCTATGCTTCGTGGAAATGAAGGTCATTGGAAGGGTGAAAGTCAAGGAGGCATGAGATCAGTGTGCTGGATCAAGGAAGGGGCACTGAGGACAGGCGGTGAGATAACGAGGAAGGTTGTGATCCAGGTCTGAAGACATAGAGGAAAGCAAGGGTGGAGAATGTCTGGAATTGGATTACAATTAAAACAAAACGAAGCAAAACATGCAGGTAAACTTTTGAAGACCTTTTTGGCAATGGAAGTAAATGAATGACAAAGAAGCTCAAATAGGAAAGAGAGAAAATGCCAACTCTTCCTACTTTGTAAGTTGGGAACGAAAAGGAAGGGGACTTATATGAGGTTCAAGCCAAGGAGTGCATCTCCCATTTGTGTGGGGGACAATGTCATATGATCCAGAGGATTTTCACTTGTCAGGCTTCAAAAGTCAATTGCCAGGCCTTTCTTCCTAGTCAGCCTTACCCTAGACTATGCCCTGAAAGCTTCCCACCATGTGACTCTGCTGGTCACATAACCTTCGGCCTTGCACGTGCAGCCCGCCTCTATCTATAGCTCTTCGCCTACCTCTTTTTTTATTAAAAATCATTTTATGGGGGGTTCGTACATCGTTTTTCACAATACATAAATAAATATACTGTGCCAAGCACCTTTGCACGTCTGCTGCTGTTATCATTCTCCAAATATCTGCTTTTCCACTTGAGCCCTTGGTATCAGCTTCCCATCCTTTCCCCTCTTCCCCTGCTCTTCCTTCCTCACCAACCCTCAATACTTTATAAATTATCTTTTTCTGTCATATCTTACACTGCCTGACCTCTCCTCCAGCCCAGTGCTTTGATGTCTGTCCTTCAGATAGGAAGTTAGGTGTATATCCTTGCAGTTGGTTCCATCTCTCTACCCCACCTTCTCTACACCCATCCAGTAGCTCCAATCTCACCACTAGCCCCAAGAGGCTCATCTGTCCTGGGTTCCCTATATCTCCTGCTCCCCTATCTACCAGTATACCTTCTCCAGTCCAGATGGATTTGTAAGGTAGAGTTGGGACGATGGTGGTTGCGGGGGAGGAAGGCTTCAGAAACTAGAGGAAATTTGTAAGCATCATCACTGCCTCACTGCACCTTGATTGATCTGTCTCCTCTCCAAGACTCCCCTGTAAGGGGGTGACCAATTACCCACCAGTGAGCTTTAGGTCCCCACCCTGATCTCCCCCTCATTCGTAATGATGTGATTCTTATTCTTTGATGCTCGATACCTGCTCCCTTCAGCCCCTCTTGATCACACAGGCGGGTGTGCTTCTTCCAAGTGGGCTTTGCTGCTTCTGTGCTGAATGGCGACTCACTTATCATCATGTCTTTGAGACTCCAGACACTTAATTATTTGGTAGCTGGGCACCATCAGCTTTCTTCACCACTCTTGCTCATGCTCCCACATGTCCTCAGTGGGAGCCTTGGGGATGTGTGCACA
>PVJH01025924.1:0-30790 GCA_004026705.1 Nesogale talazaci | reverse complement strand
GTTGGAATCAACACTATGGCAGTGAGTTTGACTTTTGGTTTAGTGGGAGAAAAAGAAAGCCAACATAGGTATATCTGTCATCAGACCACTCTAACACAGTGTGTTAGTTGAGTGTTAACCTAAGGACAGTGTGGGGTGCCGTGAGATGCACAGGGAAGTCACCTCATCTTTGCAGTGGGGTGGTGGTGAGGGGAGGGTTTCTGGTAGGTGACATCTGAGAGGCGATCTGCAGGGTGGGTGGAAGGGAAACAGTGGAGAGGAATGGGAACTGGGGTCCTCACGGAGGAAAGGGCATGAGATGGGCACAGAAGCCTAAAGGGAGAGCTGTGATGGGCAGGTAGGACGCGGGAACAATGAACTTAAAAGGTAGTGGAATTACACACACACACACACACACACACACACACACACACACCAGGAATTATTGAAAGCCTCCCTGGTAAGCTAGCAAAAAGAGTTCAGTGTGGCCAGACCCTCGTGGAACGGGGAGTCAGGCTTGTGAAGCCAATGAAACTGCCAGGTCGACAGGAGAATGAGCAGGACGGTGAGGGGTTAGGGGCATGGTAAGATGTTAGACGACCCTCAGGGCACTGGTTAGCCGGGGAAGGGTTTTAAGCAGGGGAATCACAGGATGGTCCTTTTATTCCCCAGGCTGGACTGACCTGGGGAAGTGGCCAGGTGTAGAGAGAAGTGGAGAGGATGCAGAAATGGTTACAGGCAAAGGAAACTCCTGGACAAATGTCAGGATTAACGTCAGAGGTGAAAAGTCCGTGAAGTCCAAAGACAAGTGAGAAATAAGAAGAATAAGACCTTTTTAAATTGCTAAGGTCGATTTATTGGGGGCTCTTGCAGCTCTTCTAACAATCAATTGTATCAAACATATTTGTACATATGTTACCATCATTATTTTCTAAACATTGACAATTCTACTTGAGCCCTTGGTATTAGTCCTCTTTTTACCCTCCCTCCTCCCCCTCTGCGTGACCCATTGATAAATTATTATTATTATTATTATTATTATTATTTTCTATTTTTTTTTTTTTGCATCACCGCCTCTGGTGGTCGTGGGCGCTACCCTGTGCAGCTCCTGAGAGCCTCCGCTGGATTTGAACCGCCAAGCCCGTGGGCCACAGTCCCGCACTCAACCACTTAGGCCACCGGAACTCAGCCCTCTTTTTATTTATTTCATCATTATTATTTTTATCTTACACTGATATCTCCCTTCCCCCGTGGTCTCTTCCCTCCTCCTCTCCCCACCTTCCCCCTGCCTCCTGGTAACGCTACTCCCTTTTCTGTCCCTGAGGGATTTATCTGACCCAGATTCCGTGTGTCCTGAGCTCTTGTCTGTCTGTACCTGTGCATGGGCTGTGGTCTAGCCCTCAGTGAAAGGCAGGATGGGGTCATGAGAGTTGGGGGTGAGAAAGGCTCAAGAAACCAGGGGAAGGGCTGAGCCCCGGTGGCGTCGTGGTTGTGCGCGGGACTGGGGCCCACCGGGATGGAGGTTCGATTCCAGCAGTGGGGCTGGGCCTCCTTCTCCCACCACCGGAGAGCAGTGATGCGCCCCCACCCCCCCCAAAAAAAAAGAAACCAGGGGAACGTTGTGTTTCTTGGGGCTCTGCTTCACCGTGGTTGACTCATCCCTCCCTTGCCACGCTTCCATTAGGGAGGGGATGTTGCATTGTCTACAGATGGCTTTTGGATCTCTGCTGCAACCCCTCTCATTCTCAACAATATGTTTTTGTTTGCTTGTTTGTTTTGAATCTTCTGATGCCTGTTACCTGATCCCATCTTGATCGCACAGGCTGGTATTAACGTGATGTATAGGACTTCCTCTGATAGATGGCGCCCATATGTGGGGCTTTGGCAGAAAAAGAACTCTTTTGAGTTAAATCCCGCATAGCAGTTGTACGACCTCATCGGACTGGGAGGGTGAGTCGGGATAATTTTTTAGGTTTATTTATTTATTTTTATTTTCGATAATTTTATTGGGGGCTCTTATAACATTCAATACATCCTTTGTATCGAGCTAGGTTTATTTATTTATTTATTTATTTATTTATTTATTTTTGCTAGGTTTATTTTTTGTTGAGTGAGTTTTTTAGTCCAAGTAAGATGTGGGTCGGGCAAAGAGTAAGGATGTGGAGTACGGGAAGTACTATATCATACTTTGTAAAATTCTGAAAAAAGAAACTGTAGTAGTAAAAAAAAAAAAAGGAAAATGAAAGAGTTTCTTCAATTGGTAAAGAGATTTAACCCTTCTTTTCTGGAATCAGGGAGCTCTGATATAAAGGTCTGGGATGAGGAGCTTTTAACTTAAGGAAGGCACACAGGGAAGGACATAGGATCCCCCTGCAGGCGTGGGACCGGTGGGTGCGGATCAACGCAGTGCTGGAGCCATTGCAGGAGGAAGAGAAAGAGGATTATTGGTCTTGTGAGCAGACAGTGAACTATCCAAATCTAGAAAAGCAAGCGAAGGCCTCTGTGAATGAATATGCATCAGTTAATGCAACTTGAGAAAGAACAGAAGCAGCAGAGAGTGAGGTGCTACCTAAGGCCTCTGATTCCAAGCTAGACCTCGAGGCAGAAGCCTGTATGTCCCTCAGGGCACTGCCGGGCCCTAAGGTTTAAAGGTGATGGAGCATTAGCGGTTTAAATCAGGAAAATTAAAAAAAATAATAATAATTTGAACAAAGTTGAGAAACCTAAGCCTAAATCTGAAGGGAAAATATTAAAATGTTGGGCTGAGCCCCGGTGGCGTGGTGGTTGTGCGCGGGACTGCGGCCCACTGGGATGGAGGTTCAATTCCCGCTCCACAGGAGCAAAGGCTGGGCCCACCACCAGGGCAGCGATGCCTAAAAAAAAAGGGAAAAAAAAGAAAATATTAAAATGTCTCCCTAACTAGAATTCAGTGAAAATACCAGAGATAGTAAAACAATTGATCAAACCATTGCTGGAAGAAGTGAGATTACATGGAAAAGAATGCAAACTAAGGGATTTAGTATAAGAATGGTGGAGCTTCAGGATATACCGGTAGAGAGAGAGTCAGCACAGAAAATAAAGGTAAAGAGACAAAAAATATAAAGGCACCTTTACTCTCCTGGGTGGAGAGAAACATAGCTCAGGAAGGAGATTTAGAATTTAGGGCATCTTGTCCCATCAGAGTTATTAACAGGTAGCCTTTTGGGAAACACCCAAAAGGAATTCACAGTGCTTTTCCCATTGAGTTGTTAGAAGAGCTCAAGCAAGCAGTGACTCTGGCCCTGACGCCCATTATGTGATGAGTATGATAGGCCTCTGGCGGACTCTGAGGGTTGAATCCCTGCTGTCTGGAGAGCCACCGCAGTGTCTCTATCCTAAGGAGTATCTGCAGTATCTACTCCTGTGGAAGGAATCAGCCCATTCACAGACTCGTAGGAATGCTGAGGATGGAATAGATATAGGAATTCAGCAATTGCTAGGAGATAAGAAGTACATCACAGTTGAATCTTAGTTTCAGTTTTCAAAGAACAGATGATGGGTCAGGTAAGAGAGGTTTTTTTTTTAAAAAGCGTGGGAACTAATAACGCCATTGGAAGAGAGAAAGCCAAGGTACCTGGATATCATGCAGTGGAATAATGAATCTTATGTTGACTTTTCATTTCATTTTGAAAACTTTTTAAGTAAACTGTAAAAAATGTTCATACAAAAAAAATGTTCATACAGTAAAAGAAATAGTGCATAAGCTCTCTTATGATTTCTCTGTCTCATACACTCAACTTTACTATAATAACTAATAATTATCACTGTACAACTGCACCTATCGAACCTGTGATGTATGTATCAGAGGCTGACCTTCCTCTGATAGTTTTGGATCTTCTGCTGCCTATTACCTGATCCCATTGGCACCTCTTAATTGGACAGACTGGTGTGCTTCTTCCAGGCGGGCTTGTTGCTTCTCAGCTAGATGGCTGCTTGTTTAACTTCAAGCCTTTAAGACCCCAAATGCTATATCTTTTGATAACCTGGCACCATCAGCTTTCTTCACCACATTTTCTTGTGTACCCCTTTTATCTTCAGCGATCTGCCCATCTGCCTGGAGAGTGAGCATCACAGAATGCCAGGCTGTTAGAACAAAGTGTTCTTGCATTGAGGGAGGACTTGAGCAGAGGCCCAAAGTCCATCCACTGGAAACAGATCTTTGCAACCCACACCACAAAGGGCAAGTCACCTTGTCTAGCTAGGAATCAATAAGTACACCAAATAATTCTATGTGCAACACTAGAACAGCTAGCCAGTGACTTTTGTGGGCAGTCCACAGCAAAGGAAATCCACAGGGCTTGTAAACCTATGGAAAGATGCTCAACCTCTTTTTATAAGAAGGAGAAAAGCTAAAACCACAGGAGTAGCAAATCAGGTCAGCAACAATCCACATGTTTGTTCACGTGACTGTTTGCTGGACTGTGGGTGAACAGACACTGACTAGCTGCTGGTGGATGTGTAGATGGTGCAGTCCCTGCTACGGTTCAATGAACATCATCTCTCAAGATTACAAATGCTCATCCTTCTTGATACACCCTTCACTTCCGGGTCTGACTCCCACAAATCGATTGTCCTCATGAGAAACACTTTGTTTAAGGTTGCCCGTTGCTGCGTTGTTGACAGGACGAAAGATTCGAAATAACCCATGTTCATCAATGGGAAATTGGTCAGGTCAATCTTAATACACCCTTACTGTGGAATGCATAGTCCACAGTCTTAATAAAGAATGTTTGCTGAGTTCTCTTTAAGTTAAAAAAAAAAAAAAAAAAGTGAGGTCCTGAACAGGGTGTTGACTCTGATGCTTTCCAAATAAATGAAAAGAGAAAGAATCCAAGAATATCCATTAGGGCTTGAGTATAGAAATTCTGAAAGTTTACACAGAAGCATAACGGTGCTTCTAGGTGAAGGTGGGGAGTGTGGGTTGGGAAAGAAAGTGGGTGTGACCCTTCACTGTCAACCTTTTCATGTTTTTAAAGTTTGGGGGCAATGTGCATGTTTATCTACCTTAAGAAAGTAACTTAAAACAGCATTGGCACACCTATTGGAATAATTAATATTAAAAAGACTCACTCCACCAGGTTTGGGCAAGGATAATGGGGCAATTGGCCCTCTCCTACCCCGCTGGCGAGAATATAAAAGTTAGGCCTATTCCTGCCATGTAATCCAGCCATTTCACTCCTGGGTGTTTACGCAAGAGAAAGGAGAGCAGATGGGCAAAGATTTATTCATGGATCAGCTGACTGGACAGCTTTGTTTATAATAATCAAAAACTAGAAACAACGCAAATGTCCTCACCAGGTGAACGAATGGATAAACACATTGTGATTAGAGCCGCACAAGAAACAGAACTCTGAGACAACGTGGGTCGGCTCAGTTACTCGGGGTGAAAGAAGACAGATGGAGAAGAAAATGTGCTGTGTGCTTTTATTTCTATCGAATCCTAGGAAATAGAAGGGAATCTCTAGGAAGGGAGGGATTGAGAGCAGATCAGCAACTGCCTGTGGAAGGGGAAGGGTTGGGGAAGGGGCAAGAGGGAGAGATCGCAATGGGAGTGGCTGTCCTTATCTGGACTGCCTTTGTGGGTCTCTACGGAGGTCAAAACCCTTCCGATTACTTACTTTAAGCATGTTCAATGTGTCGTATAGTAATTGTATCTCTCTACAGCTGTTTGTAGAATAATGCTGAGATGAAAAGCCAAGGATGAGGGCTGAGCCCCCGTGGCGTAGTGGTTGTGCGCGGGACTGCGGCCCACTGGGATGGAGGTTCAATTCCAGCTCCCAGGAGCGAAGGCTGGGCCTCCTACTCCCACCACCAGAGGGCAGTGATGCCTAAAAAAAAAATTAATTAAATTAAAAACAAAAGAAAAGCCAAGGATGATCGCCAGTGAACTCTTTCAAGTAGGATAGCTGCCAAAAGGAAACCCTGCAAGTGCTACACTTGAGATGGGTGAGAAATGGCAGGGGGACCCAGAGAACAATGGTGACCCTTCCTGCTGGGTTCCCTTTAAAAAACAAACAAACCCAAAATTGCCATCAAGTCAGTTAGGCCTCCTGCCCACCACACATTGGTCAGAATTGAACCGTGCTCCACAACAAGTCGATGGCTGATATCTTTCTAAGCTGGCTACCCAGTCTTTCTTCCAAGGCACCTCTAGATGGACTCAACCCTCGGACCTTTCATTTAGTCGCTGAGCCCATTAGCCATTCACCACTCAGGGACCCCCCTGGCTTTCTTGAAGAGTCAACTAATTGATCAATTGCTTACTGACTTTTTTTTTTTAAGGCTCTTTTTGGGGGACTTAATCCGCACATCACCCAATTCAATCATTCACTCATATCAAGAAGAGCTGTCCGATTATCACCACAATCAATTTTAGAATATTTTCTTCCCCGGCCCTCCTGGTTAAATCACTTTGAAAATCAGTCGTGTCATCACCATCCGTCTAGTGAGTGCTCCCTCGCCCTATCGGCTTGTTTTAAATGTATGTCTATTAATCACGTGCCACGCCTTTGTGGGTGGCATCCTGTGTGGCAAAGACAGCCCAGCGCTTGGCGACACTGTGGCAGTCGCAGGGCGACAGGGGCAGTCCTCCCTTGTCCTGGAGTGGCATCGAGGAGTGGGCATCGCCTGGATGGCAGTGAGTTTGGAGTCCAGAGAACCGCTCTACGATGTAAGGCTCAGTAAGGGACCCTCCTCTCTTCGTCCCAGGAAACCAGTGGGGGTGCTTAGCAAAGTGAAGTCTGCCAAGGGGAAGCCAAGTCCTGTCTGCAGAGTCCCCTAAACCAGAGTCACTGCTGGGCAGGTGCTCCACTTCCTGGGGTTCCACCAATGTTTCTCAAGGGGGAATTTCGAGTTGTCTGTACCAGAGCTATGGAGTGCATGTTCAAATGCAAATTAACAGGCTGATATGAAGGCACAGCAAAATCCACTCGTTTGAAAAAAAAAATCCACTCATTTGGGCTTTTAAGTTTCATTTTACTTATGGAGAGCAGGGTGTGCATGTGTGTGTGTGTGTGTGTGTGTGTGTGTGTGTGAGAGAGAGAGAGAGAGAGAGAAAGAGAGAGAGAGAGAGAGAGAGAATCCAAAGGTGGCTCCGGGTACTCTGAATAGTGTCTCATTTGCATCTCACCTGGCAGAGAGATGGGATGAGGTCAGGATTGGGAATGACCTGGACAAGTCACACTTACTCCAAGTCTGCTGTGTTGCCTTTACCCTGGCCCCACCACCGCTACACACGCACACGCAAAGTCCTTCCAGCCCTTTGAGGTGGAAATCCAGAATCTAGACTGAATAACTCATAAGTGCTTCTGGAAATCACTGTGGGACCAGAGGGAAGAAGAAAGACCTTTCCAGAAGGAAGTGGAGATTTGAGGGATGTTTTCCTAAAGCCAGAAGCAGACAAACCAGAGGGCAGGAGTCGAATTAAGGTCTGGGATCCCTCCACAAAGGGACCGACTTCTTAATAAAGATTCAACTTCTTGGTTGTTTTCAACTTGGTTTAAGGGGAAAGTTAAAAGCAAAGTTTTAATGCTTTTCCTTATCCATCGTAATTGTCTTTCGTTGCCTCTCAGCCATTCAGTAAAGATGGGCAGAATTCACACCTGTCCCAGCAGTACCAGGTTGTGATCGGCAGCCAAGAATAGCACCAAACAGAGCAAAACAGAAAGCCAAGCAGAAGACTGGGGACGCACAAGAGATAAACCCTGGCCTGGGTCCTGGCCCGAGCCACTTTTCCAGCTATGTAGGAGACAAGTGACTCCTAAGGCGAGGGAAAGGACTGAAGCTTGGGCTCATAGACATTATCTCACTTAGCACAAAAGGTTTACGAGTTAGGAAGTACCCTTACTTTTCAAATGGGGAGACAAACAGAGACAAGCGTCTCCAGTTGTAAGTGACGATGTCCCCACGTGAACCCTGATGGGTGGGTCTGACAGGATTACACCGCCCACCATTGGGCACTGTGGCCACGAAGCCTGGCGGCCACGGGGTCAACACCCATCTACGCACAAGAGTCTTTGCATGACAAGAGTTCTGTAGTGTGCGACGTGTTCAAGCCTATGTTGTTTTGTATGCCTTAGAAATGTAGAAATAGGGAAATAGCAAACTCAGTGACTCATGGGAAATGGGCTGAACTGCCTCTCTCTCTCTCTCTCTCTCTCTCTCTCTCTCTCTCTCTCTCTCTCTCTCGGGAGGGCACAGGGAGACACAGTGCAAAGAGCGGTCAAATACGGAAGATGATTGAGCACCTGATTCTGCGGCTGACGCTTCAGGTTTGTCCTCTTGAAAGCTCTTTCTAGTTCAGAGTGGGTGTGAAGGTCAAGTAAAGGGCAGAGGACAGTCGCTTAGTAAACTGCACCCTCCCTTGACTGCAGGCGGAGGTGTGAGTCCACACACGGGTGCTTTGGAAGAAAGGCCTGGGGATCTGTTTCCCCCAAACAACCGCCGTGGGAAATCCTGGGGAGCACGATTCTGCTGGAACACACCCAGGGTGGCCGTGAGTGAGACGCGTCTCGGTGACAACTCTAACTTAAATCTTTGTCCTGTGTAAGAGTACAAGTATGAGCTCTACCAGATTTGCTGAAGCTCCTCTTTCGTTGCAAGGAGGGGGACCGGCCGGGGCCTTTGGCGCATTCCTGGGCTCACCCCCATAAATGTAGGGGACCGAGGCTTTGGAGGGAGTGAAATGAATGGTGGCTGATTCTGCCACTTTATTTCCTACTCCACGCGTTCCCTCTTTGTAGCCACACATCTGCCCGTCAGGAACGAAATTTATTTTTTTTCTCCCCTATCATTTTTTTAAATAGAAAATTCCAGACTTCCTCCGATGGGAGAAAGGGAGTTGGATGGCGGGAAGGCAGGGGAGAGGGGGAAGGGGGGAGAAGGACAAAAGCCCATATTTCTTCAGCAGTTCAACCAACAACCTCCATTTTCTTCTAACAGTTGAAGTGAACTTCTTATGAATAATGGATGAGAGCCTGATGAATATGCACACAGCCTATTATGCCTGTGAGGTTTAGTAAATAATGTATGAGCTAAAATATTCCTTACCTTGTTACTGTACAAAAAAACTAAGGAAAAGAAGAAGGCGAACCGTATTTACTCTTTGTGCTGCTAGGGGGATCTGTCAGGCAGAATGACAGCAGCCCAGCAAAACAGTTTTACATTATGACTGAAGTGAAAATAAGTAGAATAAGACATGTATCTCAGGGAAGGAGGGGAAGATTTTACAAACATTTTTAAATGGAGTATGCATAATCACAATTTGTTGTTGTTGTTCACAGACAATTTTTCACACACACACACAAAAAAACCATTGCTTCCCACCTTAGGATATCCCTCCATTGTTGACAAAACTCAAGGACCAACTTACCCCAGAGGCCAGGCTCATCATAGGATGTCCATAGGACCAACCCAGACAGAACAACCTGCTTCCTTGTTTTAGGAAAACTGACCTAGAGGCCCTGGGAAATGTGTGATCGCCCTCTCTTTGCTGGCAGTACAAAGGTACTGTCCATGTACTGGCCATGGAGTTCTCAGCGACCCCCTGCCTGCCGCAGCCCCGGGCCTCATTCTCCAGCACCAGCCTTCCTCCCTCTGTCCACTGCCTACCGAGAGGGACCTGGTTTTGAGGACAGTCTGTGAGAAAAGGGGCTGCAGCAGGTGTTTAGAAAAATTCCCATGGCTCCTAAGCAAGTTTGCCTGCTCCAAGATAAGTTCTTCTGCTGAGCCTTGGTGGTGCAGTGGTTGTGTGAGGCCCACAGGGTTGACAGTTCAAATCCAGCAGCAGCTCTCCAGGAGCAAGACTGGGCTTCCTACTCCCATCAGGGCAGTGATTTGAGGGGGAAAAAAAAGATAAGTTTGGGCTGAGCCCAAAATTGTTTTGGAAATGTTGATGGAAGGGCTGAGCTCTAGTGGCCTAAGTGGTTGAGTGTGGGACTGTGGCCCCCAGGCTTGGCGGTTCAAATCCAGCAGTGGCTCTCAGAAGCAGCGCTGGGTAGCGCCCACGACCACCAGAGGGCAGTGATGCAAAGAAAAAGTAATAATAATAAAATAAAATAAAAAATAAAGAAAAACAAGTTCTTTGGTCTTTCCTTAATTAAAAAAAAAATCATTTTTTTGGGAGCTCTGACAGCTCTTATTAACACTCCATGCATCAATTGTATCAAGCACAGTTGCACCTCGGTTGCCACTGTCATTTTTAAAACATTTTCTTTCAACTGGAGCTCTTGGTATCAGCTCCTCTTTTTTTCCCCTCCCTCTCCCCCCTCGTGAACCCTTGATACATTACAAGGATTCACCCTCCCGATTCCTCGGCCCTCAGACCGACATATTAGTCTGAGTGGAGGTAGAAGGAGGAACAGTCCAACTGAAGTGGACTTGGAGTCTTTATGGACTCACAACTTCATTTCAAACATGATAAAATAAAAATACATAAATTTTAAAAATTACAAATGACTGTTATTTTCATATCTTACACCATCTGGTGTCTCCCTTCACCCATGTTTCCGTTGTTCATCCCCCCCCCCAGGGGGGGTAGTTTGTAACTTTTTATTATGGATTGGGTGAAGGGTGACAGCAAAACTGTTTCCCATTCCACAGTTCACACAGTAGTACACTATGTCGCTGATC
Organism: Nesogale talazaci; assembly: GCA_004026705.1. Lineage (NCBI taxonomy): Eukaryota > Metazoa > Chordata > Mammalia > Afrosoricida > Tenrecidae > Nesogale > Nesogale talazaci. Next base: position 20,143 of record PVJH01025924.1, on the reverse strand, counting down.
GTGGTCACCGCCGTGTAACAGCTCCTGTCCCCCCACTCCCCTGGGCATCCGCTGCCCGGTCCTCTTCCTCTCCGAAGCTTACTGAGCTTCATCCTGCAGCAGCGCTGCCCTGCTGAGCACCGACGGTTGCGTCTTCCAAGGAGAGCACACTTGATAGACCTCTCTAGTGTTTGGCTGGAAATTGAGGCCCTTTTCAAACCGGAAGGGTGGCTAGAAGCCATCGACTCCAGGTTATACAGACGGACAGACGGTGGAGGCCTGGCCCATGACTAGCTTTTGAAGTCCCTTCAAGTCGGAGAGGATGAGACCCCTGGGCTATTTGGGTAGGTTCTACTGATTTCTGTTTTAGTCCCATTTTTGTTTCTTTCAAGGAAAACAGTACCATGGAAGACCCTTATTTAAAGGCAGGAGAGCAGCTGGGAGCAGAGCAAACGGAAGGACACGTGGGGCCAGGTCCTGTCTCTGTTGGGTAAACCATACACAGTCTCGGGAAACCAATGAATGGCTTGTAAACACCAGATTACAGAGGGACAGTATTGAAACAATGACATCATTAAAATAATAACAACATCAAGGAGAACAATGCTAGTATTCAAGGAGGCTTCTTGGAAGACCTAAGTCTTTTTTTTCCAGTTTTATTGGCACATAATCCACACCAGACAATTCAATTGTTGTCAAGAAGAATTGTACAATCATGTCAAGAAGAATTGTACAATCGTTACTACAATCAATTTCAGAACATTTTCTTTCTTTTAAAGCCCGCCCTCCCCCCATGATTAAATCATCTTTAAAATGAGTTGTGTCATCACATGCAGTTCTAATGCTCCCTCCCCCTCTGGCCTTCATGGTTGACTCCTGAAATCCCCTCCCCCTCCCCCATCTCCTCAATTCCCCCTCCTCCACCCCCTACAGACCTTTGCGTCAGTGATGATGCAACCACTCCTGTGCTTCCCAAACTGGAAAACCTAACAGAAACAATAAAGGACAAACCAAAGTGAAATGGTAAGGATAAAATAATCATCGTCCTACAAGACCAAGATACAAATAACGAGTAAGACAGAAAAGACCCTCATTAACGTTCTAAGAGTCAGGGAAGCAATTCCTGACATGGAACAAGTCAGAGATGCTTGCACCCAGAACCAACTCAGGCTGGGTCTACAGGGAGGTCTTCTGGCCAAGTATCGAGTCTGATTGAGCCTATGCAGGTGGCAGTGCTCTCTGCCTGACGGCGAGGCTCTCCAAGACTCTTGCCTGTGGCGGGCGTGACCCTGCCAATGGCCCGGTCTGACCAGCTACCCTGCAGGTGGACTTTGGCCTCCCGCTGCCCTTTGTAGCCATCTACAAATTGGATGTTCATGATTTTAGCTTGGCTCCTTCTCCCTTGGCCATATTCCAATTTTTTCATTGCCACCTATGGATCGCACAAGCCGGTGTGGAGCCCCTGGCGGCATCTCCTCCCTGTCCGCTCAGGGAAATATTTCATTGTTGTCATCTTTAGGTGTCAGCGAGTCAGTTCCGGGTCACCGTGACCTGACGTACAACGGAAGGAAACACAGCCTGGCCCTGGATCGTCCTCACATGGCTTGTGCTGTCCCATGCACAAGCCCATCACGGAGGCCTGGCCCCGAACGCATCTTCACGGGTCCGCTAGGCACAACTGTCCAGCGATAGTAAATAAAGATTACAGCAGAGTCATAGAAAAGATGAGAGAAATAATGGAGTCACACGTTTTCATGGTAGCATGCTCCCCTCAGCCCAGTTTGGTAGTTCACGGGAGGGGGCAGGGGGCTGGAGAAGGAGAGGGCATGAGGAAAGGGAACAGGGAGGAGAGGGGGGTGAGAGAGAGGAGGTGGGGGAGGAGAGATGACCAAGGAAGTTCTTGACTAAGGCTTATATCAACTGTGTGTGTGGGGGGGGGGGGGGGGGAAGATGTGATTACAGGTAAGCACATATCACAGGAAGGGGTTGCACTATAGGCCATACAGTGATGAGGGTGACCACCTAGGGATACGCACACAATAGGAAGGGGAGGTATCGGGGTCCCACATGTGACAAAATGGCCAGACCCCAGACTCATGATGTCAGGCTAACTTTGGATGTCACTGAACAGGTGTGGTTTGTTCTCTGTCTCTTCATGGAAACCAGTAACAGTAGGGAGTGAGCCCCGCCCACAGGGACGAGACGGATGGTTGAAAGCCTTCAGGGAGAAATGATCTATCGTTCTTAAGGGGGTGGAGGGCTACCAGACCGCAGTCTGGCAGGCTGAAAGCACGCAAAGAGACAGACTTGGGGGAAAGTCTCCTATTAATGCCACACTGAGCCACTGGGGGGACCACTTGAGGCACGGTGTGGTGGACGGCCTTCCTCTTTGTCACCAGCCCCTCTGCTTGACCCAAGGGGATGTCCTTTTCCGGGGGCTGCTCTCTCCTGACCACGGGTCCACAGAACATCAGGAGCTCTCTGGCCATGCTTCTTCCAAAACAGACGGGCTTGTCCTTTCAGCATTCCACGGTGCTTTCACTGTGCATCTCCAGCCCCACCGTTCAACTGCATCGGTTCTTCTTTGGTCTTCCTGATGCAGTGTCCAACTTTCACGTGCATATGAGGCGACGGAAGATTCCATGTCTTGGGCCATGGCATTTAGTCTCTCCCTTAGTCCTCAAAGTAACCTCTTGCTTTCCCATACTCTAAAGAGATCTTGTGCAGCCTGTGGCGGTCATGTACTTGATGTCAATTTCATGATTGGGATGTAGAGGTGGAGTCTAGCCTTTTAATCTGGAGATAGTCCATGAGGCCTCTGTGCGGGCATGGTTTTCTCCTGAGAATTTTGGGAAGTCTCGTGGTGTTTTCTTGGTGGAGAGGGGAGGCCATATCCCCAGTTGTTGGGAGTTGCTCAACTGACAAGACAAGATGGCAGCATCCGAGGAACCAGAAGAACCGGAGAGGTCACATAGCCTTATCCTGATAGAACCAGACCTCTGAAGCCGGAAAAGCCGCAGAGAGACCCCTGGCAGCGCTGAGACGTTTCTATCACCAATGGATACTGCTGATGGACCCTGAGCCCTGAAAACGAGAAGCCATGAGGGGACCCCTGCCAGAGCTGGGACTCTGCACCCACTGGCCTGTGACTTTGTGAGTCAGAAGGAGACTTTATAGACCGGTATCAGGCATATGGGCGAATATCAGACTTAATGACTTTGAACTGGACTGGGTTGGGATGCTTTCTCCATGTCTCATTCCTCTTGTATAAACCTTCCCCTCATACTCATATGCGTGTCTATGAATTTGTTTCTCTCGTCCACCTGGACTCACACAGCCGATTCACCTAATGAAGCACAGCATGCCTTTTGATCTCTCAACTGCTGCGTCTGTGGACATTAATTGTGGATCCAGCTGTATTTTCCTTTTTTGGGTTACAAAGTGAGTATACATGCACTACAGAAACACTGCCAATACCAAGTCATGGCGAGGCTTGGAACTCTCCTCCATTGCTAGTCAGGATAAAAATGAGCTGAAACCAATTTGTTTTGGAAAACTAGCAGTATTTATAATATATACATACACACCAAATACATACATACTCATACACACACATACACATACATATATAAAACCTAGCAAGTCCACTCCTAAGTATTTACCCAAGATAAAAATAAGCGAATTTGTTTACCAAAGTATCTGTGCACAGATGTCTGTGTCGCTGCCGCTTCATTCATAGCTGAGAGGAGGATGGATACGTCAATTGTGACATGTGTACCTGTGGACTACTGCACACCAAAAATCAATCACAGTCCTACATGCAGGAGTCCTGCGAGGGACTCTCAGAAGCCTGGCTTGAGATTGGAATCCAAAGTTCAGGGAGTACCTGTGGTTTGCTGCCCTGTCTGTGACTTTCACAGAGGAACAACCTTCATTCATGGTGCTGGAAACCAGAAGAGTGGTTTCTCTGGGAGTTCATGGACTGGTAAGAAGCACACCAGAGAGTCCTGGGGCATTGGACATGTTCCACCTCTCGTCCTGAGTGGTGGAGAGATGAAAGCTGTGGGTGTTCTGTTTGTTCTCATCTCATTTTTCCACGAACTTTTTGAAGCCCGCTTGTGTGTATGTGCATATGTATACACATGCATACATATCATCAGGTTGTCACTGACGACTTGTGAACTGTACTGTGTGCATGTTGTACTCTAATAAATATTCATCAAAAATTCAAGTGATGAGGAAATGGATATAATATAAAGGTGCCCTTTACCTATAGTTGACAATCTTGATGGATGTATATGGTCATATATCCTCATGTTTCTTTCTTCAGATGTCCCCTGATATCTGTGTCATCCAAAATGTTTGACCAATCTGTGTCGCACCAAACAGGGTCTCTCTGTGACCGAGTCACATGGAGACTAGGACTTTCCACAGGTTGTGTAGCCATACTGAGCCGCTCTTCCCATACGGAATGACAAGAAATGCAAAAGCTGGCTCCAATCTGTCCTCTCCAGGAATTGACAGTGCAGGCGGGGATCCCCAGCAAGAGCCACAGCAGCTGTGACACTGCAGCATGCGGCGGGCTTTCCCAAGGTCCACATCTTGACGTTTCAAAGTCTTCTCACATGCAGGCTCCCGAGTAAACTTCTTCACAACCTTGGGAGGGAGACGTGACAGATACTGCCCTCGTTTTCCAGGCAATGGAATTTAATGACCCGGCTGAACTGTTCGTGGAAGAATTGGTACTAAAATCTAAGTACGCAGAAGCCGATCCATTGGCCACCCATAAATCAGTGAGAAAAAACAAAACTTCATCCTCATCTTCCAGACAGAGACATCAAGCCAATGTGTCAGCTCCTGTTGCTGCCAGACCTCAAGCAGGAAGCTCCTGTTGGCAGGGTCTCTCTGTGACCAAGCTTCTTACACTGGTGACAAGTAAAGGTGCTGGAAAACAGCGTGTGGACAGGGTCTAGAGCAGCGGTTGTGAACCTGTGAGTCACAACCCCTTGGGGGGGGGTGTCAAACGACCCTTTCACGGGGGTCACCTAAGGTCATCGGAAGACATGTATTTCCCATGGCCTTAAGAACCAAGACACCGATCCTCTACCTCAACTTTCGCACTGACGTTGACTTTTTAGGCATTCTGTCACCAAAGGTCGCCGTGTAGTTTCCTGTTGCCATCTTAAGACTGTCACCCATGCTGCATCATGCTTCAAGCCACAACTTCATTCTTTTTTTTTTTTTTTTTTTTGGTTTTTTTAGACTTCCCTGCCCTCTGGTGGTGGGAGTAGGAGGTCCAGTCTTTGCTCCTGTGGAGCTGGAATGGAACCTCCATCCCAGTGGGCCGCAGTCCCGCGCACAACCACTACGCCACCGGGGCTCAGCCCACTTCATTTCTTTATCATTAGAAATAAATGTTCACAATAGAGAGTTACGTATTGTTTTGTGACTGATCACTCTGCTTTTTAATGAGGCTCGGTTTGTGACAATGAAAAATACATCCTGCACATCAGATATTTACATGATGATTCGTCGCAGCAGCAAAATGACAGTGATGAAGTAGCAGTCGAAATCATACTATGGCTGGGGGGGGGTCACCACGACATGAGGAAATGTATGAAAGGGCCCTGGTGCCCGGAAAGTGGGGGACAATGGCTGCCTCGCGTCACCTGGTGCTGTGCCCCTCCCCGGGCAGTTGCTGCAGCACTCTAAGTGGGTCTGAGGAGTGGTCTCTGGAGAAAGAGGGTTCAGGCTCCTTAACCTCGCCAAGAGGCTTTCCACACCTTTCCTCTGACCACCCGTCAGGGCAGCAAATGGATGAGCTGGGAACAGAAGAGCGGAGTGGGGGAGCTGACTCTGTGAGTGTTGGAATGTACCTTGGAAGCCATGTCTGACCTCCTCCAGCGTCAGTGTGTAGAGCTAAGGAGAATCCAGCCCCAGGCCAGCCAAGGTCACTTGCCACAAGGCAGAGATTGGACAGGCCCCCACCCTCCACCCTCTCTCCTACAGAACGCTGCTGTACGCTGCTGGGTTTGCCACTTTGTCACAATGGCCAGATACTCATGATGATGCAGGCTACTTGGGGTAACAGGTTACCCAAAGTCAGGAGCGGAAAATATTAAAGGCACACAGTCCTTCCAGGTCTCGAGCTGGTCTGCAGCCTGCCAGCTTCTCAGTGGCATGTGCCCTTGGCCTTGGTACTGCCCAGGCAAGTGAAACAACGCTGATAAATGCCCCCAAGCCTCCACGCTGCCTAAAGGCATCCACTGCTGTCTCCTGGTCTTGGAGCTTCTTTCAAGATAGCTCTTCTTTCTCGAGCACTGGTTCTCCACCTTCCTTATGCCGCCACCTTTTCATACAGTCCCTCCTGTTGGAAGGTGGTGACCTTCCAACCCTAAAATTATTTTCCTGGTCACTTCATCACTGTCATTTTGCTACTGTTATGAATCGGGCGTTTGACCCCCAGAGGGGTTGAGCCCCACCGGTTGAGAACCGCTGTTAGATGACCACAGGACTTTGTTGCTGTGTCTGAGGTGGCTCCCTCTCACACCTAGCCCGGTGGCAAAGCCCACCCATCTCTGGATTGGAGCCTCCCACACCTGACGTGTGTGGCACACACATGAAGAGCCTGTAAGCACCCTGCTCACTTCCACAGTCTACTGATTGCCCCCTTTGTCTCTTGTCTCCAATTTGCTTTCCCTTAGTCCCCAGTTCTGGAGTCCTGGTGGTGCCGTGGTTAATTAAGCCTTTTGGCTGCTAAGCCCCCAATCAGTGGTTTGAACCCATCAGAGGGTCCCTGGGAGAAAGTTGTGGCTGCCCGTCTGGGTAAAGACACCAGCCCTGGGCAACCAGTGAGGCAGTTCTGCTGTCATAGGGTCTGAGTCTGAGAAGGCACACCACAGCGAGGGTTCTTTTGCTTGTTTGTTTGGGTTTGTCCTAAATTCTGACGCTTTTTGTTCCACCCCAGGATCAACCGACCTCGCCTGGCCTTTACCACCACCACGCCAGACCAGGGCAGTGCTTGCTTTGGCATTCCCAGGCTGCTGAACTGGACAAGGCTTTGCCGACTTGGACCGGGCCGGCGGGAACGCAGCCTTCGGCCAAGTTGGCCTACACCAGCGGCCACGGGTCTGGAGTGGAGGAGGCGCTGGGCCCAGGTGCAGGGCCCTCGGGGCCCTCTCTGGGACACAGCAGCTGCGAGGCTCTGAGCTGGCTCAGCCGCGTCTCCTCCGTGCTGGCAGTTGGATCCGGGCCGGGGCCTGAGAAGGCGCCCGAACGTCGCTTTCCACGTTGAGAAAGCCGTCGACGGACCTAGAAGGGCGGCCGTCGGGAGTCCCTGGGTGGTCGCCCGCAGCCGAAGGGAGAGTGGCACAGGGTCCCTAGCGCGGATCTCAGGTGCACCGCGGAGGAGGATACTGATCCATCCGGCCCTCCCCTGCCGTCTCCGGGGAGAGCTGCCCTCCCACCCGCAGCTTGGCCAGAGGCTGAGGGTCCCCCCACCGCTTCCCAGCACCCCTCCCGGCTCCCTGAGCCCCTCCCTTCCCAACAGCCCGCCCAGCCCGCCGCCCCCGGTGGCGGGCGCGGGCGGTGCAGCATGCGGCAAAGCTCTTTGCATAAATTATGCTCATGACGCAGCAGCTAAAAAAATCCAAGTAGCAGAAGGAGGGGAAAAAAGGGGGGGAAGGAAAAAAGGGGGGCCGAGGAAGGGGGGACAGAAGCAAAATAGATACCTGACTAACTACCCCCCCACCCACCCAGCTTCCCAGTCGCCTGCCCCCCGCCCCCCTCGCCCCCTGCACAGCCCTCGGAAGCCCCTTCGGCGCCGCCCAGCCCGGCCTGGGGGCCCGGGGCGGCGGCGGGTCCCGACCGGTTCCCGGGCCGAGCCGAGCCGAGCCCAGCCAAGCCGCACTGGCTTCTTTGTCTGCGGACGCGGCCGCCCCGGCCCCGGCCCCGGCCCCGGCCCCGGCCCCCGGCTCGGGCTGGGAGATGAATGTCTAATCGGCAGCTGCCCGGCACCCGGGGCGAAGGCGGCTCGGGCTCGGGCTCCGGTAAGTAGCGGGGTCCGGGGCGGGGAGGGGTTTGCACGGAGGGGGAGGGGGCCGGGCAGGGGAGGTTTCGGGTTTGGTTAATATGCAATGCCCGTAATTAGCATAATTTATATATTTATGATAAAGAGAAGAGGGAAAGAAAAAAAAAAAAACCACGGGGCCGGGCCGGCGTGCTGCCAGGCCGGGACGTCCCAGAGCCCCGGAGTGGCACGTCGTGCGCCCCCCCACCCCCCCGCCCCCAGCCCGGAGCCCCCAGGGCCGCCCCTCGGCCAGACGACCGGCCAGCCTGATCGGCGGAAGGGAGGGGCGACCGCCAGGTGGACCCTGCGGGGAGCCTGGCCTTGGCCCCTCCCCGTTTCTGCCCCTGGAGCCCATTTGGGGTCCGGACCACGGAGGACGCCCCGTGCGCGGAGCCGGTGGCCACGAGAGGCAGGTTCTCGTCCGGCGGGAGACCCCGGGTCGCCTGAGTTCCCGGCAGTTAGGGCCAGGTGTGGCGTCGGGGCACCTTACACAATTCTCCTCCACGGACTTAAGCCGGGCTGGGTTTAGGGACCCGGTCGGTCTTGCTGGAAGGGTGGGCAAGTGGCGGGGAGACCGTCATGGAGCAGGGCATGAGCACTTCATAAATATTTAATAACAGTATTATTATTCATAAAATCATCATCATAATAGGCCTGTGTTCCCTGGGCACTGCTCACCTGGCAAGGCAAGCAGGATCCCAGGGCGTCTTCTCATCTCTGCCTCTGTGCAGGGACGGACCCCCCCATGCTGCTGGGAGAGCCCCCACGGTGAGCAGGGAGAATGCAAAAGCTGCAGGGAGGCTTTCCAGGGCAAAAGGAAACAAGTTCTTTACCCAGCGCCTGGCCTCCTCTGGGCCTTCTTATCCGTTCTTCCAAAGTAGAGGGCCTGGCATGAACTGATGAGCTGTCACAGCAGCTTTAAAGACATAGCCCTCCTTCCCTTATCTTGGCAAGGTAAGGCAGCCAGCATCGACCCTCAGAGGCCTGCGCAGGAACTCCATACATCCCATGATCCCGGTTCGATCAAAGTCCTGGGGCGCAGAGTGATGTTTCTGGAACTTGACCCTTTGCATTCATGCATCCATTCCTTGGTTCAACCAGAAGCGCTCACTGCGCGCTGGGCCCTATACCTTCCCTGGAGTTCTCGTTCCAGGGAGGGGGGAGCAGACCAGTCTCACTGAAAACAGACCAGAGCATCTGAGATAGTAAGAAGTGGGCATGCCTGTGTGGGTGTCAGAGGTGTACTTCGTTCTCTTCTTTTCTGCTGAAGTATACAAAGCCAAGCTCATGGCCATCTGGGAGTTGTTTCCGATGCCTAGCCACCTTAGAGGCAACGTAGACCAGCCCCTGGGGGTTTCCGAGGCGGTCGAGCCTTATGGGTGAGCCTTGGTGGAGTAGTGATTACGCTATACTCCTGGCGACCAATCCCAAACCACCAGCTGTTCCATAGGAGAGAGAGTTTCAGCCTTGGAAACCCCAGGGGTGTTTCCAGGTATCCTATCTGTTGGAATCAACACGATGGCAGTGGGTGAGAAAGCCTTACGGGAATAGAACGCCTCTTCCTTCGATGTACCCAGCGTTACGGTAGCTGCTGGGGTGGGCCATAAGTAGTTATGGTCTCTTCTGTATAGATAGTTCTCTACTATCACCCCCATATTTTAAAATGTGTCTCTCCTTCCCCCTTTTCTGATAGGAATCTGCTTGGGGCACAGGAAAATAATGGAAAGTGTGGTGACCCCTACGTCCCTAATTGTGCGTCCCTTTGCCTCTCCCCAGCCCCTCTCCCTTTCTCCTGGCCCCTGTGTGTCCCTAGGCAATTACCTCAAGCCTCCTCTAGTGTCTGCAGGGCTCTGGGGCACGGCCCCGCTGCGCCCCTCCCTTCTGCAATGTGTGCTGCTCCTGCAGAGCCATGACAGCCGCCACCAGCATCCTCCTGACTCCCGCCAGGGTGCTTGAGTCCCTGGTCGGAACTCAGGGCCTGGGTCAGGTGGAGAGGAGCCTGACGCTTAGCCCTCTCTGTGCCCTGGGGCACGTCACCTGACCTTTCTCTGCATCCTTTTTCTGTGTAGATAAAAACAGGGATAAGGAAAAGCGTCGCAGCGAGGCCTTTCACTCACCGGGTCACCTCACTCCCTCACTGCCATGGAGTTGACTCTGATTCATTGAGTCGAGTCTGAGTCATTCAGGCTCGAACATTCCCTGGGTGTTTCTAAGACTGTAACTCTTTACAGAAACAGAAAACCCGCCTTTCTCCCAAGGAGCAGCGGGTGGTTTTGAACTGCTGTCTTTGTGGTTAGCAGCCCAGTGTGTCGCCACTATGCCACCAGGGTGCCTCACGTGGCCTCGTATCATCGTGATATCAACCCCCAAGGCTTGCCTATTCGATCCCCATTTTAAAGACAAGAAGGGGGCTGAGCCCCGGTGGTGTCGTGGTTGTGCGCGGGACTGCGGCCCACTGGGACGGAGGTTCAATTCCAGCAGTGGGGCTGGGCCTCCTACTCCCACCGCCGGAGAGCAGTGATGCCCCCCCCCCAAAAAAAAGAAGAAGACATGAAGGTACAGAGGGGCTAGAGGAGGTGCCCATGATTGCAGAACAGTCGTTCAGACCAACGAGGGCTTGAATCGAAGTTCCTTTATCCTGATTGGCTAATGGAGCCAGTCCCCCTTCGATCCTCCGCACGCTCATCTATAGACATGAGGACGATGGCTAATATCATTCTCAGTGTGTTGTACGGTGAGGCTGACGTGAGCTCTCACATTCTTTGGATTTCTCCTTGGGGAAGTGGGGAAGTAAAGTTACCTGGCCAAGCTTCTGTGTTTGTTTTCCTCACCACTGGATAATGGGGTGCCCTGGGACTGGTGTCGGAACTGAATGATCGCGGTGACGCCCCATTAAGCATTTTGCTGTCTGACCTGCGGTGGATTCAATGATAGTGCATTTGGTTTGGGAGGGTTTTGGGGGGAGGGGAAGGGTGTAGTCGGGAGAAAGATGATCTGTAGCATGAGAAACCCCTTTTGGGGGTGCTAGGAGTCTAATGCAACTCGATGCTACAAGTTGGTCAGCGATGATTCCCCCAAAGCCTGTGGTGTAAACCCACAGCCGCTCTGCAGAAACAGACATAGCCATCTGCGTCTATACGTACCACCAGCCTGCAACCAGTCCAAATGAGAAACGGAGAGCCAGCCTTTAGGACGCCCTTATGAGATTCACGGTAACACTAGCCCCATTTCAAAGACGGCGCTGTGGGGGTTCGGAGGTCAATGTTTCACCCAGGTGCTAGTCCCAGCCCCTCGGGACACCAGTCATTTGTCAGCGGAGGGCTTGCATATCCCTGGGATGCTCACTGCGTGTGTTTCCGTGGAGTTTCCGGACTGAGCAGGTCTAGGAAGCCAGCCAGAGAAAACCCCCACTGGCCGGATCCCCCTGGGCAGAGGTCTCCCTTAGCAACATCCCCTGGATGAGAGTGAAGGTCAAGGAAGCTGGGACCTTGCCCTGGGCCGCACGGCTGCAGGTGACATGGAAAGCTGCGCGCAGATACTAGCCTGTTACACTGCAAGGAAAGGAGACCATGTCTGCAAATAGCTGTAAGAGCTAGCCCTTCCCGAGTGCTTCCAGGGCCCGCTTCTGTCCCCACACGCCTGTGTGTTCATTCAGGAAGCCTTCTCCGCAGGCCTAAAGAAGCTACTAGTATTATCCCCGATTTTTCTGAGGACACTGTCCGTTTTTCAGAAGAAGCAGATGCAGTGGCTAAATAACCTGCCCAAAGTCTCACTGCCAGCAAGTATCAAAGCTGTGCCCAGACTGCTTCTGCCCTTAGCCCCGTATGATGTAGACGGGCCTGTGTCCCCATCAGCTAACCATCCATTGTTAGTCTGCAGCAGGTGGGGCGTGGGGGGATAAAGGGGTGGGAGGGCGGGCAGAGTCCCCACCTTGCAGGAGGGTTGCTTCTGAGGGGGGACAGGAGAGCTGGTGCTGTTCCTTCACGCCAGGGACTGACGCTGTGTGGACCAGGAAGCAGGGGTGCTGGGTATATTGGAAGGCAACGCCCACAGGACTTGCTAAAGGCATAAACAAGAACAAGAGGTCCGAAGGGAGAAGGCCGAGGCGACTCTCAGTTTCTTTGCCTGAGCTGCTGGGGGAGAATGGCGCCGCCATCTGCTGCGATAGCACGGAGCAGGCACATGCTGGTGGAGGAGGCGTGGGGTGGAAACCGGAGTTTGGTTTTGAAACTGTTGAGGGTAAGAGGTGAGCAGTGGCATTGAGGCACGTGAGGCGCCACGGTGGAGGTCCACGTTCCTGGTTCTTGTCAGACGGGGTGAGACCACGGGGGAGGGAGTGGAGAGTGGGTTCCCTGCCCTGAAACTCAGTCCCGGTCCCCAATCTATCCCAGTCTCCAGGTACCCTGCCTGGGTGGTCTTTCTGAGTTGCATTGCAGCAGGTAAGTGGTGGGGATTTGAGATGCTGAGGTGGCAGATAACCTTGCTGGAGCAAGGGTGAAGTGTGCAAACATTTGAAAGGGTGGTTTCCTTACAGTTGTGATTCTCCACCCCCTTCCCAGCCCCCCATTGAATCAGATCCATAAAGCCAAATTCAATGGAACCAGACATTCCTAATACCTCAAGCCTGCTGCCAGCAACTTGGTTCTGACTGGCTGGGAGCCTGTAGACGTTTTTCCGGCTGTGAATCCTGACAGAAGCAGGTACCCCACCCCGCCTCCTTCTCTCAAGGAGCAGCTGAGGGGTTTGAACAGCTGACTTTGTGGTTAGTAATCCACCGCTTTCCTGAGCGCTTCGCCAGGGCCCCGTCCCTTGGAGCCTGGGAAGTTCCTGGAGGGTCCTTCCTCATAAGAAATGACTGTCTTGAGAAGGCATTTCACCCCTGGAAGACCCGCATGGAGTGTTCGGCGAGTCGCCGAGACCACAGCCGTGGGCCTACGTTGAAAGTCTGCGTCCCAGGCAACACATTTCATTTTCTTCCGCTCAGGACAAAGTTCTTCTTACACACACTTTCCAGGCGGGAGCACACACCACCTTGGAAGCCAGGGAGCAAGAACCACACAAGACTGCATGTCGTGCCCCTTCTGGAAATCCCTCCCTCCCGTCATCCACCGTGACACGCCACCGCCCTGTGTGCAGTGTTCCTCTTCCTTCGCATCCCTGGTTTCTGTAGACTTCATAGCAAAGCTGAGGAAGGTGCTTTCTCTCCGTCGTATCCCAGAGTAACCAGTCAGCGTAGCCAGTAGCAGCAATCAGTTGCCCAGTTGTCCAGAGAGCCCCTTCAGACCCATGGCGACCTCTGTGTGTCACAGTGGATCTCTGCTCCAAGGTTTGCCAAAGGCTGGCTTTGTTTTTTTGTTTTTTAATTTCAATTTATTATTGTTGTAAATCAACAGCTGATTTTCAAAGGTACTTCTGGACGATCTCGAACTCCAATGTTTTGGTTATTGTCCAAGAACATTAACCATCTTGCAGCGTGTTCCCCCCTCCCCCCCAACTTCTTTCAACCCCATAGTGTCAACTGTGAATAAAGGACGGCCCAGACATTTCGAGGGTTCCTTCCTTCCTTCTTTCTTTTTTAAATCATTTCATTGGGGGCTCATACTACTCTCGTCATCATCAATACATACATCAATTGTATGCAGACCACATTTGCATTTTTATTGCCCTCACCATTCTCGAAACATCCTCCTACTTAGGTCCTTGGTATCGGTTCTCCATATTTCTCCTCCCACCCCACTATCCCCTCATTTTTCTTTTTCTTTTTTTGGTGGGCATCACTGCCCTCTGGTGGTTGTGGATGCTACCCAGTGCTGCTCCTGAGAGCCACCGCTGGATGTGAACCGCCAAGCTCGCAGGCCGCAGTCCCGCTCTCAACCACTGACGCCACCGGGGCTCAGCCCTTCATTTTTCTTTTACTGGGGACTCTCTCATCGCAATCCATACATTCGTCTAGTGTGCCAAGCACATCTTGCCTATATACGGCTAGCATCATTTTCAGAGCATTCTCTTCTCACTTGAGCCCCTGATATCAGCTCCCCATGTCTACCACCTTCCTTCCCCAGCCGTCCTCCCTCATGAACCCTTGATAAGTTATAGATTATTATTTTCATATTTTACATCATCCTCTGCTGCCCTCACCCACTTTTCCGTTGTTTGTCCCCCGGAGAGGGGCCTATAGATAATCTGATCCCTGTGATCGATTCCCCCTCCTTCTGGGGTGGGTTCTAAAATATGGGACCTCAGGTTATTCTAGGGAATTCTGATTTGTTTAGCATTTCTCAGAGTTCCCGCTGGGTGTCTTACAATATTGGCCGTAAGCCTAAAGATGAGAATGGCAGGTAGAGTCCCCTAGGTCTTCTCACTCAGCCGCTCTGGCAAAAGTTCTGGAAGGTTCCGGACCTTTCGGATTCTCCAAGGGTGGGCCAATGTCTCAGCACCCCCATGCACTCTCCCCCTGAGGTGGTTTTGGAATTTGAGAGCTGGCACAGAAAAACAGGGATCGATGCACATGCTGTCTGTTAGCCAACCAGGGTGCCTTGCTAGGGTCGACTGAGATGGTGGCTCTCAAACTCTGTTTACTGAAGAAAGCCAAAAGAAGAGGCTCCAGGTGGACTCTGACTCCCAATGCGGGATCAACCGGGATCAACAGTTCTGCTATCTGTTAACGTTCTGGAATTCTAATAATGAGGGGGGATGTGTTCAGGATACTGGCCGCCGGGCTCAGGGGCGAACACCCAGCTGTGCTGCCTCGCCCAGGCATTGGGGAAGTGGTCGAAGCTCCGTGGAAGATGGTTGTCAGGGCCCGAGACGAAGCCACGGCCCGAGGTCTGAAAACACATGGGGAGCTCCTGTGTCCGCATAGACACCGAGCAAGGAGAGCATGTAGGACACGTGTCCGAGTGCCTGCTGTTCGTCTTGTGTGCTTTGGACGTGACTGACTGACAGTGACTAGAGGACAGAGCAGAACCGCCTCTTCGTGTTTCCTGGGCTGTAAACCTTATGGCAGCAACTGGTCAGGCCTTTTTTTTTTTTTTTTTCCCATGAGGGGAAGCTGGTGGGTTCAAACCATTGACCTTTCAGTTAGCAGCCAAGTGCTTGATTAACCATTGTACCACCAAGACTCCTAGCTGTTTCTTAGAGAGTTGTTGCTATCACATGCGTGTCTCCCGTAGGGGCTATCTACAGATAAAACAAAGAGACTCAGGCAGCTCTGAGCTGCAGGAGCCCTTTGCCTCTGTTCTGCCTGTGTTTCCAAGCTAAAACCCTGTTGCTGGGTTCGAGTGGACCTGAGTGTGTCCACACACCATGATCCAGTACTCACTCTGCCCTTGATCAAAAGGGCTGGACCCTGGGGACCTGGGTGGATATTCAAAGAGGTTGAATTTCAAGGGTGGAAAGGCTTTCAGAATCAGATAGGCCTTACCTGCTAAGAACACAGCCACAAAATAGACACTTGTCTCTTCTTAACTCTCCCTGTGAGTAACCCCAAAGTTGGCCATTACTGCACTTCTCCTAAAGCCTTCTTTGGAATTGGAGATGGGAGGTTCTTAGGGCAGGGGTGCTGGAGGTTGTGTCTCACTACCACCAAGTCAATTCTCACTCACAGCCACCCGTTAGGACAGGGTAGGACTGCCCTGGTGGGTTTCCAGGACTGTAACTCTCCCAGAGAGGAGCTAGTGGGTTTGAACCGCTGACCTGGCCATGCGCAGCCCAGCATGTAAGCCACTCCCACTGCCAGGCTCCTCGCTGGATGATGCCAATGCTCTGGAACTAGCCAGCGGGGATGGTAAGCGGGGTCAATGCCACTACAGTGGATACGTCTGACTGGTTAACGCGGTGACTTTTGTCCCGTGACTATACGCTGAAGTTAGAAGGAAGCACAGCGCACTGAAGGACGAGGAAGGGGTCAGGAGCTGAGTTCAGCTTTCTGGGCGTACTTAAATCCACAGTGCCGCGGCTTCCCCCACACACTGCTGCTTTCCTCCTCCGCCTGCTGGAGCGAAGGACAACAAACGGGGTGCTCAGAACGACCCCGATGTGTTCTCTCCCCGAGATGGGAGCGTTGGGAGAGGAGGAGGAGCAGAGACGGGAATCACAGGATGTGGGGACTGCGGTCAAGCAGAGGAGGAAATGGAGTCCAAAGGGCCTGGAAAACTGACCTGCTTCGAAGGCCTTCGCCCAATTCTCAATGAAAAGTCAAAACAGAGAGGGCTGAGCCCTGGTGGCGTAGTGGTTGTGCACGGGACTGCGGCCCACTGGGACGGGGAGGTTCAATTCCAGCAGTGGGGCTGGGCCTCCTACTCCCACCACCAGAGAGCAGTGATGCCCCTCCCAAAAAAAAGAAAGAAAAGTCAAAACAGAAAACACAACTGTTCTCCCACAGTTGCAAAGGCTTGAAATCCCAAGCCTAGGCCATGCAGGGCTGCGCTCTCTCTCTGAAGGCTCAAGGGGCGGGTCCCTCCAGGGCTCCTCTCACTACAGAAGGGCCCCCCTGGCATGAAACAGCAAAGTTCCAGCCTTGACCTCTGTCTTCACCTGACTGCCGGTCCTCTGTCCCAGGTTCTCAGGACAAGAGCGCCGGTCAGAAAGAGGACCCACCTTTAGGACCGCATCTGAACCTGACTAATTAGATTAACATCCCAAATCCGATGACATTCTGAAACTGTAGAACGAAGATGTCATCATCAGCTTCTCAGGGCGACACAGTCCACTCCGGGACACACACACACACACACACACACACACACACGACACTAGTCACAAGTACATGACGATCTCACACGCAGCGGCTAAGCGCTGCCGCCCAGTCAGATCTGACTCATGGAGACCCCATGGGCCCAGGGTGGAGCTGCTCTGAAGGTTCACCAGATTGTGCCCTTCCCGGAGAAGGGGTGAGGGGTTTGTGCCCACCACCTTTCGGGTGGTAGCCACTTGAAAGGAATGCTAGGAGCCTTCTTCCCTAAACACGAGGGTCTCCTCAGTGCCCACCCCCATTATTGCCCCTGCTTCCTATGACTCTCTCTGGCTTGTGGCTGTGTCAGCCAGACAACCTGTCCTCCCTGCATGGGGCAGGCCACTCAGCCTCCCCATGTTCCAGGCCAGTGTGGGTCTCAGGCCACCGCCACAGGATCCCTGGCAAACAGGTTCTGTGGGCCCCACCTGCTGACCCAGGCTCGGCGGTAGCTGGAGATCTGTACTTTTAGCAGGTGAGACCCCCACTCCAGTTCATTCCCACCTTTACCATCTTTTCCCAGCCGTCTGCGCAGACTGGCCCAGATGGATACACTCGGTGGCTCTGGGAGAAGCTGTCTGCTCTCCACAGAGCCCTTAGTGGTTGGAGTGTCAGAGTGGTTGGTTCAGGTCCACGGCAGGGGGTGGGGGTGGGGGGGAGGGGGTCTGCTAGGTGTGCTCTCTTCCATTGAATGGGGCTGAAGGAGCATCCCGAGCAGGGGCCCGGTCCTCCTGGTCCTCTCGTCACCACCAAGCACACAGGGTCCTGGTCCCACCTTCCTGTAGGGCAGTAGTTCTCAACCTTCCTAATGCCGCCACCCTTTGATGCAGTTCCTCCTGTCGTGGTGACCCTCCCAGCCATAAAATTATTTTTGTTGCTGTTTCATAAGTCATTTTACTACTGTTATGAATTGGGTGGTCCCTGTGAAAGGGTTGTTCAACCCCCAAAGGGGTTGTGACTCACAGGTTGAGAACCGCTGCTGTAGAAGCTGCAGCGTAGACTCCCATGATGTGCTTTCCTTGACATTGGGGAGGATCTAGCTTCTCCCTCTTTCCACCATTCCTCTCTCGTCCTAAATTCTTTTTTAAGACAATGTTTTTTTGTTTTGTTTTGTTTTGTTTTGTTGTATTTTTGTGGCATTACTGCCCTGGTGGGAGTAGGAAGCCTAGCCTTGCTCCTGGAGAGCTGCTGCTGGATTTGATCTGTCAACCCTGTGGGCTGCAGTCCCACACACAACCACTAGGCCACCAGGGCTCATCGTCCTGGATTTTAAGGATGGCTCAGAAATGGTGTCACTGTGTCACATCAGCCTATGCTTGTCCCACCCCATCCCACTCCACAGGAGGCGCTGGGTGTGGGCCGGTCCACCCCACCCTGAGGAGTGACCATGGAACCTGGACCCGGGCCAGATGCATCTCTGACTGTCAACGAACAGGTATCTGCTGGGGTGGAAGAGACAGGGGTGGGGGTGGGGAAGCGGGTCCATCTTTGATGGGTCCAGGTATGGGTAAGGAGGAAGACTCCATAGCACCCCTGTTTTTTAACTAAGATGACTCCTTTAAGCTGCCCAGCATCTGGATTTGCCAGTTCAAGGTTTACAGCTCCGAGGCTGAGTGTGGGAGTTTAAATGGTGACTTTAAAACACTAGATACGGCTGAGCCCCAGTGGCGTAGTGGTTGTACGCAGCACTGCGGCCCACTGGGATGGAGGTTCAATTCCTGCTCACAGGAGCAAAGGCTGGGCCTCCTACTCCCACCACCAGGGCGGTGATGCCTAAAAAAATTAAAAAAAAAACACTAGATATGCAAACTTAAAGATGATTAAAAAAAAAAGATTTATAAGAGCTGTAAGAGCCCCCCATAAAATGACTTAAAAAAAAGAGAACTTAAAATTAGGAAATAGGTGTTGACATAAGGCAAAATGTGAGCACCAGGTCCTTTAATATTTTTCTTCTCTCTCATACTTTTTCTTTTTTGGGGCATCACTGCCTCCGGTGGTGGTGGGCGCTACCCAGTGCTGCTCCTGAGAGCCGCCGCTGGATTTGAACCGCCAAGCCCGCGGGCCGTAGTCCTGCACTCAACCACTTACGCCACCGGGGCTCAGCCCCTACCATCTTTCTTTTCCTCTGTAACATTTTTTGGGGGCCCTGGTGGTGGAAGTAGGAGGCTCAGCCTTTGCTCCCGTGGAGCCGGAATCGAACCTCCGTCCCAGTGGGCCGCAGTCCCGCGCACAACCACGACGCCACCGGGGCTCAGGCCTCCTTTGTAACATTTTGACGTGTCCTTGCAGACCCTTAGAAGGAGTATGAGAGGCGGCGTAAGTGGACACGCCCCTTCCGGCCCCCTTGTTACTTTCCCCAGCCGTCTGGCCCTATCCCGTTCGCAGGCGTACGTAAGCAGCGTGGGTGGGCGTGGCTTCAGGCCCGGGCCACGTGCGGCACGGCGGGATAGAGAGCTCAGTCGTGCACGCCACGCAGCCTGCGCCACCTGCAATTGCCCCTCGGGAAGCGGTTCGGGGCTGAGGGGTAAGAACTTGGGGTGCGGGGCATCGGAGCAGGGCCCAAAAGCCAAGCGCTTCGGGGCGTCCCCGGAGCTGCCCACCACACGGACCCCTGGGGGAGCCCCTCGCGGTCTGAGCCGGCCCAGCCACGGCGGCCCGTGGCTTGAGTGCAGCGCAGGCCGGCAACACTGGGCTCCTGTAACCGGGGCCGGCGAGGTGGGGCGAGGCGCGGTGGGGGAGGAGGTGGGGGGGTGGCTAAGTCTTCCTTCCCTGGTTCCCAACCTTCCTAATGCCGCGCCCCCTTAATACCGTACCTCGTGTTGTGATGATCCCTCTCCCCCACCATAGAATTACTTTAGTTGCTTTTTTTTGGGGGGGGGGGAGGGGCGGCATCACTGCCCTCTGGTGGTCGTGGGAGCTACCCAGCCTTGCTCCTGGAGAGCTGCTGCTGGATTTGAACCGCCAAGCCCCTGGGCCGCAGTCCCGCACCCAACCACTGCGCCAGCGGGACTCGGCCCTCGTTGCCATTTCATAACGGTCATTTTGCTATTGTTATGAATCGGGCGACCCCTGTGAAAGGACTCCCAAAGGGGTCGCGACCCACAGGTTGCGAATCGCTGCAGGATACCCGACACTGGTTTCGGGAAGTGGGCTTGCTGGGAAATGTTGGCCCCTTGAGTTCGGGTTCTAAAGGATCATGAGCACGACTTAAACAAGTCACTCAGCCTTGTGGAGAATGCATTTTACATTCTTTGATCTTTGGAAACTTCCGGATGGTTTCCAGGAAAATAGGAAAAGATTTGCTACATGGCCCAACTTCTGCTGTGGCTCCCATGTCAGGGGCACTCGGCCACACTGCGGGAGCC
>PVJH01025923.1:0-30795 GCA_004026705.1 Nesogale talazaci | reverse complement strand
TGGCAGGTAATGTGCTTACTCACCAGGCAAGTCCTCCAGCATCTGTTTCCCTTCTCCGCCTGCGTCAACGCATTGTGCTGTCAACCTAGTTTCTATAGGCTCTTTGCGACCCTTGTTAGATTTATGGGTCCTACTTAGGAAGACCAACTTCCTTTAAATGTTAGATTTCCTCTTCCAGGTTTCATCTCTTTTCTGTCACAGTTGAGCCAGAGTTCTGTCTAAGTGTGTCTGGTCTTTGAAGGAAAAACTCTCTTAATCCTAGTTACAGAAAGGGCATCTAGGCCATGCTATCTCCAGGCCATGCACTTTTTTTTCAGCTTCTGCAAGGTGGTGGACTTCTCTGCTTTCCTTGGGACTCTGGCCCGGTGGTCTCCCACCTAGAATGAGGCCGCCTCTTTTTGTGGTTCCTCTCAACTTCCTTAATACCTCCTTGGGTTCCTCACTACCCCTCCCACTCACTGTAAGCCTGGGCCGTTTGCCGTATATCTTCAGCCCAACTTCCTCCTAGATGATCTGTAGCCTATTAAAATGAAGGCTGACAAAGGTCTCTGCCGACATAGGCTGAATGTAAGATAATGATTTATCACTAGGAAGAGGAACCCACTCCTTATAGACCACTGGCAAGGTTCACATTCGATGATTTATTATTAGGTGTCAGCTGTGGAACAAGCACCTATGGGTGCTTTTGCCTATGTTAATCAATCTCTATGGTGTGAGGTAGGGATCATCCCAGCCCAAAGAAGGAAACAGACTACTCAGAGGACTTAAAGGACACACAGCCGGTGAACAGATGAGTGGCAGCTGAGATTCCCAAAGAGGCTCTTGCTTCTAAGACCAAAGCAGTTTCTTAGCACAAGATTAGAGTTTGGGGTAAAAAGGACAGACAACATTCCTTCCCCAAACTCCAACTTGGGACAGCTGTGTAATGAGACCTGGACCTGGGAAATCCCTATGGCATAAGAAGTAATGGTGCCAGCAGTGCCATTGAGCCAAAGCTGCAAACTGTAAGAGACAGGGGAGCATCTTCACGGATGGAAGAGAGACACCAGTAGGGACAGGGAGAGCTGAAGCTGCTGAGGCTTTGCTGAGGACTTTGTGAGCTAGGGCCTTGAGGTTGTGGAGGAAGGGGAAGTTAGGGAGTTCATCCCTCAGGGAGGATGTAGGCACATTTGAGCTCCCTTGTCCTTTGACTCAAGACTCTTGCTTTGCACATTGAAGGGCAAAAGGATATAGAGGATAGGGTGTGAGGTGTTGGCAGTTCTGAAATTGATTTAAGATGCTATAGAATGCAAGCATAGAGAGTGTCACAGGCAGGGGAACAGCTAGGGAGTTGAAAGCAACAGTGAGGAGGACATAGAGATTCCACTGGTGTTGGAGCAACAGCTATCTAGCTGAGAGGAATCACTAAGAGGCAGAAGACGGATGAGCGTGATAAAAAGGCAGGAGGAAGGTAAAAGGAAACAGAAACTCCAGGAAACAAACCTATGGATAAAGGTATAAGCATAGGTGTGCACACATGTAAAGACACTGATTCATTAAAAATAGAGTTATTGGCCTATGTACATAGATCTAGATGGAAATATACTCAGGTAGTGGGTGGAGTTTGGGTCTCTGCTCAAGCCTTTCCTCAATGTGAGAACATTGTTTTAACAACCTGGCATTCCTTGATGCTCACTTTCCTGGCACCTTTGCAGAAGATAAAATGGGTGCACAAGCAAATGTGGTGAAGAAATATAATGGTGACCAGCTCTCAAAAGAGATAGCATCTGGAAACTTAACAACTTGAAGTTAAACAAGTGGCCAGCTAGCAGAGAAGCAACAAGCCCCCCCCCACCCCCGCCCCCGGAAGAAGCACACCAGCCTGTGGGATCATGAGGTATCAATAGAATCAGGTAATAGGCACCAGAAGACCCCAAGCAAAACAGACAAAGCAAAACAAACAAACAAAGCAATAAAAACGGAAAACGGATTGCTGAGAATGAGGGTGTTGGAGTAGAGACCCCAAACACATCTGTAGACAAGAGGACATCCTCTCACAGAAGGGTCACAAGGAAGGGATGTCAGCCAGGGCTCAGTATTGTACTAATGAATCACACAAAATTCCTCTGGTTCTTTGAGGCATCCTCACCCCCACCCTCCACTATCATGACCCCAATCTTGATATGGTTAGATCCTCTCAGTTATGGTTAGAATGTAGCATGTACCTATGGTACAGGTAAGAGCTCACGACACACAGAATCCAGGTTAGATAAATTTCTCAGGAACAGAAATAGGAATAGTGATATCCGGAGGGTATGAAGAATGTGGGGGGAGGTGGGGAGGATGGGAGGAATGTATCGAAATGACCAATGCATAAGTACTATCCCCCATCCACAAAGGGGGATGAACAACAGACGTGTGGGCAAAGGGAGACAGTGGTTGGTGTAATATATGAAAACAACAAAAATGTATAATTTATCAAGGGATCATGAGAGTGGGGAGGGGGGTGAAGGGAGGGAAAAGAGAGGAGCTGATACCAAGGGCTCAAATAGAAAGTAAATGTTTAGAAGATGATGGCAACATCTGCACAAATATGCTTGATACAATTGATGGATGAAATGTTATAAAAGCCGTTAAGAACCCCCAATAAAATGATAGAAAAGATGCTATAGAATGCAATGATACTTTACACACGTGTGTATATGTATATACGCATAATGTGTGTGTCTGCGTTTACATAGATACACATAAGTGAAGGATCACTGACTGCCACCAAGTTAATGTGGACTCACAGTGGCCCCCTAGGACAGGGTAGAACTGCCCTTGTGATTTTCTGAGACTGTAACTCTATTGGCTTAGAAGGCATTGTCTCTTTAGTGGTCACCCCTGGTGACCTTATGGTCAGCAGCCCAAGGCACAACCACTACAGCATCAGGGCTTCTTATGTGAACACACACACACACACACACACAGATGCTTTGTTTCCTCTTTGGAACACTTATCAACACAAGCTGACGCAGGGTCACAACGGCAGGTGCATGGGGAGGGCGTCTGATTTGCAGGCCCCAGAGGAGGTGCCTGGGTTGGGGGATCCCATGGGAGGCTGGATGCTCACAGGGGAGCCAAAGGTGCGTGCCCACAGCCGTTGGGGTGGCTGACCGTGCGCAGAGCTGTGGGTGGGAGAGCAGTTGGTGAGAGGAAGTGACAGTCGTCTTCAGGGATCGCTGCTCACAAGGCCGTGAAGGTCTGTGAAGCAGCCCTTCTTCCTCCTTAAAGTGAAGACCAGGCGCCTCTCTCTACCCTTGTTTCTTGGAGGACACTTGGCTGGATGCAGGTCCTCCCGGCATCCTGGGTAGAGGTACATGGTTTGGGGCAGGCCACCCAACCACAGACACCCACAGTTTTTGATGTGTGAAATGGAGTCTTCCCCCCAAAGTTTTGAACATTAGAGAAAGCTGTGGAGATGGACCCAAAGCAGACTCCCCATCTCATCTGTCTTTCCATTTAGAAGAACATATAAAGGCTGATTCTTTGTGATCTTATATTTGGCGATGGTTTCTTGATGTGACAAAATCGTGAGTGATAAGAGAAATGGACTATTCAAGCAGCTTAGTATTTTTGGGATAATACCCACCGATCATTCACTTCCATGATTAAAGTGCTTTTCAAAAGAGTTGTAGCTATGTCATCACGATCAGTTCTAGTGCGCCCTCCTGAATTCATTGGTTGCTCTTCAAGTCCCGTCACCCTCCCTACTTATGTCTCCTCCCCTTGCCACATCCCCCATAAGCCATTGCATCAGTTATTGTCTCTAGGCATGCACGCCTGTGCCTCACAAACCGAGCGACCCCACAGAAACAATCAGAAGCAAAACAAAATGAATGGCAAGAGGAAAATAACAGTAATACTAATACAAAGATACAAATGTCGATAAGATGTAATAAAGAAAAGACTGCCCTCAAGATTGAAAAGGCCGAGTAAGAAATGTCTTTCCTGGGACAAGTGAGAAACAGTTCAGTCTAGAGCAAATTTAAGTTGGATCAAATGAGGTCAACTCACAAAGTATCAAATTATACTGGGGTTTCCTCCACCACCATCAAACTTATCATCTCCTTCTTCGTATAATCCAGCTTTGCTGATGATTT
Source organism: Nesogale talazaci (assembly GCA_004026705.1). Classification (NCBI taxonomy): domain Eukaryota; kingdom Metazoa; phylum Chordata; class Mammalia; order Afrosoricida; family Tenrecidae; genus Nesogale; species Nesogale talazaci. Next base: position 26,671 of record PVJH01025923.1, on the reverse strand, counting down.
ATTGAACAAATAGATTGAACAATGACGGTGAGAAGACACAATCCTGAAGCACACCTTTCCCGATTTTAAACCATGCAGTCTGCCCTTGTTCTGTTCCCACAACTGCCTTTTGATTCACGTACAAGTTCCACATGACCACAGTGATGAAATGTTCTGGAATTCCCATTCTTCTCAAGGTTATCCACAGTTTATTAGGATCCACCCAGTTGAATGCTTTTGCACAGTCAACGAGACCCAAGTCAACATCTTTCTGGCATTCTGTGCTCTAAGCCAAGAGCCGTCTGGCATCAGCAATGATATCCCTTTTTCCACGTCCGCTTCTGAATCCAGTCTGAACTTCTGAAAGTTCCCTGTCATGTACTGATGCAACCACTGTTGGACAAAACTTTGCCCCTCCCTTTTTGGGTTATTTTCTATGTGTAAGATTACATCACCTGTGAATAAAGATAATTTGACTTCTTTCTAAGTGCTTTTAATTTCATTTTATTGCTTAATCACCCTGATAGAAACTCTAGACAATGTTTCAGAGAAGTGGTGAGAGCAGACATCCTTGTCTTCAATTTTTTTAATTCTTTGAAAGAAATTGAAATACTCTCATTGACATATGATTCACGTATCATACAATTCAAAGGTTTGAATGTATTTAAGAGTTACGCAGTCATCACCACAATCCATTCTACAACTTTTCCTTCTGTCTTGTACTCACTATGATTAGATTTCCTTTACCTCCAAACTCCTTCCCATAACCCCAAGAAATTATTAATCCCATTTCTGTCTCTATAGCTTTACCTACCCCAGATTCCACATAAAGAAAAACATACAAAAGCAAAATGCAATAAACAAACACTCAGCAACAATCTCATTTTTTTTAAAAAACCAAAATCCTCAATTGAAAAAAATAACTGAAAATAACAAAACGAGAACAAATTTACAACAGGTCAAAAGGGAGAACAAACGTTAAAGTGTTAAATTTGAAGCTAACTACATTGTTGTTAGCCCATTTTTGTTTTTTAATCATTTTATTGGGGGCTTATACAACTCTTATCACATTTGATGCCATCATCATTCTCAAAGCATTTGCTTTCTATTAAGCCCTAAGTATCAGCTCCTCATTTTTTCCCTCTGTCCCCGCACCTCCCTCCCTCATGAACCCCTGGTAATTTATAAATTATTATTATGATGTCATATCTTACGCTGTCCCATGTCTCCCTTCACCCACTTCCCTGTTATCCATTCCCCAGGGAAGAGGTTCTATGTAAATCCTTATAATTGGTTCCCCCTTTCTATCCCACCTTCCCTCCACTGTCCGGTATTGTCACTCTCACCACTAGTCCTTAAGGAATCATCTGTCCTGGATTCCCCGTGTTTCTGGTTCCTGTCTGTACCAATGTAAATCCTCTGGTCTAGGAGTTGTAAGGTAGAATTGGGATCATGATGGGAGGTGGGGGGGTGGGTGGGTGGGGAAGGGAGGGGAAGCATTTAAGAACTAGAGGAAAGTTGTATGTTCTATCATTACTGCACCCTGACTGGCGCATCTCCTCCCTGTGACCCTTCTCTAAGGGGATGCCCCATTATCTGCAGATGGGCTTTGGGTCCCCAACACTGTTCTTTCCTCGGTCTTGAATTTTATCATTTACCATCCCTGGATCAAAGAAGCTGTTGTGCTTCTTCTGCGTGGATTCAGTTAACAACTCATTTAGATGCCTGCTTGTTGCGAGACAAACCTCTAAGACCCCAAACACGATTCTTTCCCATAGTTGGGCACCATCTTCTTTCTTCACCTCACTTTGGTGTGGCACCTATATCGTCAGTGACCTCTCCATGAGGACAAGTAGGGCCACCTTGTAAGAACAAACTGTTCATAAATTAGATCTCTTCCCTTAAGTTATGATTTTATGCAAGATGAAAACACACTTTTTAAAGATATAATCTCATTTAGCTCATTCTCTGGTCATTAGTGATGCTTTGGAAAACCTCTGGGGAAACAGATTGGCTTGAATGGACGGACCCCAGAGTGGATTGATTTCGGCCCATCGGCTCCCTTTCCTATCCTTTCCTTCATGTTGGGCCCTTGCCTCTAGCTTGCTCCATCCTAGGCGGAAAAACAAGGCGGCTGCTGATTCTGGCTGCCTATTGACAGACGGTCACGCCTCAGGAGGAGAAAGGACCACTTACCAGAACTTTCTTTCGGGGGCCGTGAGGCATCTTCCTCAGGCCTGTTGCACCCTGTCTGCCTTTCTCATGCTTTCTTTTTCCTTCCACGGTTAGTCAATGCCGTGGAGTCAGGATTCCCTTTGGGAACTTGGGAGTGGAGACAGGTGTCTCGAATTAAGATCAGGAGTCTCTTAGGGAGGAGGCTTGGGGACGGATGGCTGCCAAGTAACTGGCCATGACTGCCACAGTAACAGGAGTGAGTACCGCAGTCAATGAGCTGGGCCTCCCTGGCTGAAGCTATGAATGGGAAACAAATGGCTTTCCACTCCCAGAAAGAGCTAGCAGTCTTGGAAGCTCCCAGGGACAATTCTGCCCCGTCTTAAAGGGCCACCGTGACACAGCTTCTCGTCTTTCTTAAGCTAGGGTTGCAACGGCGCTGACATGTGTTTGGTTTGATGAGGCGGGCAGTGTTCCGTTCTCCTGTCCGTCATGTTGCCGCGAGACAGAACTGCCTCCACGGCTGCCATCGAGTCAGCCCCAACTCACAGTGCCCCGCGCTGCACACAGTTCTAAATGCTGCTGGGTCCTGGGTCACCCTCCTCGAATACCCTCCTGTTGTGAGACACCAGGCTTTCACTGGCTAGTTTTGTGGTAAAGGAGATCTTCGTGTCTTTCTTCCTAATTCCTGTGAGTTGAGAAGCTCTACACCCTACCACTTACCCAAGTCTCCACGGACAGGTGGCTGGCTGGTGGCTGCACTGACAGATGGCTAGTGCAAGTGCACCGGTCAGGAATCAGACCTGGGTCCCTCGCAGGCAAGGTGAGAAGGCCCACACAGAGAACAAGACTGTGCCTGGCCCCAGGCCATCCTCACGACTGTGCTTATAGATGAGCCCCTTGTTGCAGCTACTGTGTCCGTCCGTCTTATCCAGCGAGCATCTTCCTCTCTTTGGGCTCCCTCTCCATGTTACCGCGATGTCCTTCTCCAGACATGTTAATCACCCCGGATCGCATGTCTAAAGTCTGTCAGATGACGCCTCACCTCCCTCGTTTCTCAGGAACACTGGCTGGACTTCTTCCAAGACAGATTTACTTATTCTTTGGCACTTCGTGGTACTGTCAAGATTCTTCACTCGAACCATAATTCGAATGGAGTGATTCTTCTTCAATGTCCAACTTTCACGTGCACAGGAGGCACATTGAAAATATTTGGGCTTGGATCAGGTTCACCTTGGTTCTTGTGGCGGTCATGTGTTCATGATGCTAATTTCATGATTGGGATGTAGGCGTGGAGTTTAGACTGTTAAACTGGAGGGAGCTAATGAGCAGCCGATGAGGTCTCTGTGTGGGCCTGGCTTTCTCCTGAGAATTCTGGGAAGTCTCACAGTATTTCCCAATTAGAGAAGAGAGACTTGACTCTCTGTCTCTGAGACGATGAACTACGGACAAGACAAAATGGCAACATCAGAGGAACTGGAGGAGCTGGAGGAGGAGCCACATGGTCTTACTCTGATGAAACCAGACCTCTGAAGCTGGAGAAGCCTTGTGGAGACCCCTGCCAGTGCTGAGTTGCTTCTACCACCACTTGATGCTGTTGATGGACCCTGAGCCCTGGAAATGAAGAGTCGTGGGGAGACCTCTGCCAGCGCTGGGATGCTTCGACTGCACATGCTTTATGAGTCAGAAGAAGACTTTACAGACTGGTATAGGACATATGGAATGCTGGATTTATGACCTTGGACTGGACTGGGTTGGGATGCTTTCTCAATGTTCCATTCCTCATGTATATAAACCTTTCCCTTATACCCATCTGAGTGTCTATGAATTTGTTTCTCTAGTCTACCTGGACTCACACAGATCTCAAAGTAACAGCCTTGATGTTCAGCAGTTTAAGGAGTCTTGTGCAGCAGATTTACTCAGTGCAATGTGCCCATTGGTCTCTTGTCTGCTGCTTCCATGAGCAGAAGCAACGTAAACAGCAAGACAGGCAAGCAAAATGTCTGAATTAGAGATCTGAACCTAGTTTTCTCTGAGGATTCATCAACGTGGTTTTAGCCTGAAAGGATGGCAGTGGTGACAATATATGAGCTTAAAGAAATAGCAAGGCGAGGGTTTCAGGCTGGACCAGAAGAGAGGACTAGACTCAAGGGGTCCAGATTAAGGAGGGGTGCGCTCCTGTGACCTCATACTCATTGAACATTCAGGCATTTTTTCCTGTGACATAAATAGGGCCAGCTTGAAGGTCCTGACAGTTGGTGGTGTAATCCTCTGTTGTTATGGTTACAGCTTTCCTAAGAGCCTGGAACCTTGCACTCGCTTTCACAGATGAGATAGCTGGGAGGGAAGAAACATGGCTATTCTCCACATGCCCATTTCACAGACAAGGAGACTGAGAGGAAGGCTGGGACCATTGAGAAATCTCATTCTACCACCCAACTGCCTCAGGGTCCAAAGCTTGCACTTGTGCAAGTGGCTCAGTGCAGCCTGCACATTGCTGAGGGCCTGCAGGCTCTTGATAGCTCTTGATACCTGTCCACACCATCTCTCAGGAGCCTCTCAGCCCTCTTTCTACCACACGTGACTCCCCCAGTCACTGCCGAGGCCCAACTTTTGACCTTGTGGTTAGCAGTGCAAGGCTGGCATAATCCCCCATGTCATCACTCCGATGCCCTCACTACTGCCAACCGTTATGCCACCAGGGCTCCTCAAGGAAAACGAGGAGACTCTTTCCATAAGAAACCCTGATTCTGGTAGAAGAGAATGAAGGCCACGGACAGTTGACACTTAGCGACCCCTTCACCTTGCTGAGGGGCTCTGTGGATAGTCTGTTGTCTGTGCTGATGCCGCTCTGTTTCTGTCTTGCCCATTGGGCCTGACAGGCCGTTTTGGTCATGGGGTATACAAATGACTGAAGAATGGCACAAACTCTGGGCAGTCACGTTTCCTAAAACATGTGCCCCTTCTCCTGGGGCCCAGGATGATACTTCCAGGGAAACAATTCCAAGAAATTTTATTTAAACAGCAGTCTCTCTGAAGAGTTTCTCCTGCTTAATGGGTGCTGGGGGACATCATTAACTGGAGTACTTGATTTGGAAAAAGGCAGGAGAGATTTCAGAAATGGAGCAGACCTGGAATACCAAATTGCCTCCTTGCGTTTTCCAGTCCAACAGGAAACCAAACCAAACAAAAAAAACCAGAAACAAATTCAAAACAAAAACAAAAACAAAACGAAAATAGCCAGGAAATGATTACATTTGTAGGCCAAATTTAGATGTGGGTAATGAATATTCATTGTCTTTTCTTCTCACAATGCAGAGCGATCCCAGTATAGGGGATTTCCTCTCATCAGAGGGCAACGAAGCGTGAGTGGCGGGGAAGAGAGGGTCTCTTGCGCCCCAGACCTGTCCGCAGGCTCTAGTTGCGAGGCTTGGGGACTGCCGTGCAGCATCACGTTGAGGGTGGGCCGCTCACATGGAAACACCCCCAGGCATAGTGGGAAAAGGGAGAATTTCATTTGACTCAGAAAGCTGATTTTTGGAGAATGACTTTGCCTTTTGGACGGGTCAAGGTGTGACTCAATGGCTAAAAAATGGACATTTGTCAGCAGAAGGACCCTGCCCCACCCCAGGCGAGATGACAACTCTACACGTGAAGACGGTCATCCCTTGCTGCCGAGTGGATTCTGACTTGTGGCAACCACCCCCCCCCCCCCCGGGGGACGGAGTGGGACTGCCGTGTGAGGTTTTCTTTTTCTAAAACATAGTTTTGTGGCAATTTGCTTTACGTCTCACACAATTTGATGATGTAAGCACATTGAAAAGAGCAATCATCCCCACAATCAATTTCAGAACTTTCTCTTCTCGCCTTCATCTTTGTTAGTGCCTCAGTTTGCCCCAGCTTCCCCTAGGTAATTAATTATCAATCCAGTTCCTGTCTCTCAGGGTTTACCTGTCCTGGATTTTTATATTCCAAAATCCTACAAAGCACAAACAGAAAACAAGCAAGCAGACACAAGCCTAACAATGCTGACTAGATAGAGACAAACCTCAATATAAAAGAGTAGAAAATATGGAAAACCGGAAACAACTTGAAAATGGGTCAAAAGGGGGATCGAATCATAAGGTGTCATCTTTTAACGTAACTCCTTCTGCCATAGTCAACTTTAACAAGGTTCTCTGTCTCATAACACGGCCATGCATATCCCTTCACTGTAGAGGGAATTAACTGGAATTAATCCACACGTGGACCCTGCAAATGGATTTTGAGCTTCCGCTGTCCTCCATACCCTTCTGCAACCTAGGTGTTCAGAATTTAAGCTCTGATCTCATCCCCACCCTTGGATTTGGATTTGATTCTTTGCAGTTCTCGGATCACACGGGCTGGGATGCCTCTTCCCCGTGGATGTCACTGATGACCCACTTAGATGGCGGCTTGTTTGAAGACAAACCTGTAAAATAGCATGGGATTTTCTTGGCTGCCGTCTTTCCGGAAGCACGATTGCCAGGCCTTTCTTCCAGGGGGTTGCTGGGTAGGTTCAGAAGACAGAGCACAAGCCATTTGTATCGCCCCAAACTCGCAGCCGAACTCACTGTCATCGCATCCGTTGCAACTCAAGGGAGACTATAGGGGACAGAGAAGAACGCTGATCTTCATTGCATTTAGGTCTCTTGGTTCGAGGCTGCAGGCGAAGCCAGCCATTGGCTGGGGTGTCTGGAAAATGCTTCACAAGTGTGCACAAACCCTTCTCTCTGTGCGGTCTCTGTTGTTGTCCTCTCTCTCCCGGTGTTAATTCTGCTGGAAAGACTGGTGACCTGCAGTGTCTCGTGGGCAAAAAAAAATGCCTCCCCACCCTGGGATTGGTTTTCTGGGCAGCTCATTCTGACCCTGGCATGGATGAGAATGAGCCCAGCAGAGGTGTGGCTGGGAGAGCACCCAGCACATGTCCCTCCTATCATGATCTTGTCAGTCCTTATCAGTCTGGGGTGTCAAGATGGTTGGGCTGAGGTCCGAGGCGCTGCCCATTAGCCAGTCCCTGGGGAAAGATCTGGTGACCACCACCAAGTGCCTGCCCAGAGTGATGAAATGTGTGTCAGGTCTCAGTGACTCATCTGGCCCAGGTGTCCAGCTTGGGACACCTTTTCAGCATGACCGGGGGCTCCAGGGTGCTGACTAAGGTGACATTCTTGTTCACAGACTCTTTAAGTTCACGGGAGTCAGTTCCAGCCTTGCCACCAGAAGAGAGTGCGACGAGAAGCCCAGCGTCTCAGCCATTACGATCCTGGGATGTAGCAGGGAACCCACAGTCACCCCTGTATTTCCCAAGCTGCCCTGTCGAGGAGGCTTCTTTGAGATGGGTTTGTTGTTGTTAGTTCCTATGACGCCGTCTCTGACTCAGGGTCACCCAGGAACCAGTGGAACATGATGCTGCCAGGTTCTCCTTGGTCTGTCCTTACCATTGTTGTGCAGTCTGAGTGAATGCCTTCCAACCTAGCCGGCTCATCTTCCAGCCCCATCCTGGCTACTGTTGTGTTGTGACCCACTGCGTCTTTACCGTATCAGCTTTGAAAGGAGATGAATAGACCTTTGGTTCTACTGTGCCTTCATCTATAAACCCCGATGAAGCTTGTCCACCAAGGATGACTGTGATAGTTAGGTTTCATATCATCTTGGCTGGGCTAGGAGTCTCCTGTGATTTGACCTAACACAATGTCCGCTCCATGATGAGGTCTTCGGTGAAGCAGTCAAGCAGTTATGGGAAGGACAGGGTAGAGTAGCGCCTCCCTAATCCGGTCAGAGTCTTGATATGACCTAAGGGGCTTCTCATTTGGTGTGTGTGTGTGTGTGTGTGTGTGTGTGTGTGTGCATGGCCTATATACATGGACACTGTGCAGACACTCACTCACTCACTCCCAGACATGGATTCTGCCTCTGGTTCTCCAACCTCCTGTCATATCGCCTCCTGATCCCAGGAGCCATCGGCTGTAGACCTTGGATTCATTCCGCTCTGGATCCACCAGCCTGTGGGCTCCCTGCTTCATAGTCCTGCTTCCTGATTGCCAGCTCCTGCAGTTACACAAGTCAGGAGAAGCCACCAGCTGACATCTGACTCCACAGACTTCACTTCTTCAACCGTGCGAGTCGCTTCTTGATATGTATCAATCTCTTTCTAAATCCATACACATACAAGTGTCATGGTGTTTGCTTCCCCAGAAAGTCCAGCCTAATACTGTGACCCTGTTGGCATTTGAAATACCAGTGGCACGTCTTCCAGTCTCCCAGCAACATGAAAGCCATCAGAGATGAGTTAGGGTAGGGGTGGGCATAGAGATAAGATATTACTGATCTCCTTGCTCTACTGCTCATTTAATGAAAAAATTCAGAAATTTATATTTTAAAGACAAGGGTTAATTATGGGAGATAATGTTTTCTCCCTAGGAAGGCATCTACTGACCATCGACTGTAGGAAGATCAGGGTCCAAATTTGCCCAGGATAATCATGTTTCTTCCTAGCCTGGCTCAATCACTGGTTAGTGGGATTCTATAATATCTGACTAAAGGCACAGGCAAGTGTGTGACCATGACTGTTCTTTTCCAGGTGTGAACCACTTGTGATTGCTGTTAGCTGCCCTTGAGTGGGTTTCTGACTGTGTCAACCCCATCTGTTAGAGAGAAGAACTACTCCCTAGGGTTCTCTTGCCTGGCTTCTTTATGGAAGAGTTTTTCTCCCACAGAGTTGCTGCGTGCCAACCTTCCAGTTGGCTGTCGTTGTTGTTGTTTGGCATTGCAGAGTCACTTCCCACACCTTGTGACCTCACATCCAACAGAATGGAACACAATCTGGTCCTGTGTCAGTCTCAAAATTGCGATGTCTGAGCCCATTGTTGCAGCCGCTGTGTCAGCCCATCTCCTTCAAGTTCTTCCTCTTTCTCACTGACCCTCTACTTTACAAAAATGAGGTCCTTTTCCAGGGCCTGGTCCCTCCTCATAGCATCCACGATGTATGGGAGCTGAAGTCTCCCCATCCTGGCTTCTAAGGAGCATTCTGGCTACACTTTTTCCAAGATAGATTTGTTTGCTTTTCCAGCAGCCAACAGTACTTTCAATAATTGTCGTCAACACCATTATTGAAAGACATCAATTCTTCTCCGGTCTCCCTTATCCACTGTCTGGCTTTCACATGCATTTGAGGTGATTGAAAACACTATGGCATGGACTAAGTACATCTTAGTCCTCAAAATGACAACTCTGTTCTTCAAGACATTAGAGGTCTTTTTTTAGGCAGCAGATTTGCCCAGTGCAATACATCATTTGATGTCTTGACTGCTGTTTTCATGAGTGTTGATTATGAATCCAAGTAAAATGAAATCCTTGGCAACCTCGATCTTTATTATGATGTTGTTTATTGGTTCCATTGTGAGAATTTTGGTCCTCTGTATATTGAGTTATAATCCAAACTGAAGACAGTAGTCTTTGGTCTTTCGAAGCAAGAGCTTGAAGTCCTTTTCACTCTCAACAATCCAGGTTGTCATCTGGATTCTGCAGGTGGTTAATGAGACTTTCTTCTGTCCTGATACCATATTCTTCTTTGTGCTAGTCCTGGTAGATGAGAGAAACAAATTCATAGACACTCATATGTGGGTGTCTTTATATAAAAAGGTCTTTATATACAAGAGCGATTGAATATTGAGACAGTATCCCAACCCAGTCCAGACTGGGTTCATACGTCTAATTTAAGCCGATAGGTCTGATTACCAATCTGTGAATTTCTCTTCAGACTCACGTAACACATGCAATGGCACCAAATGCAGGAAGATCACAAGCCAGTGGGTAGAAAGTCTTGTGAATCCAGTGGCAGGGTAATCATCTCAACATTGACAGGGGTCTCCCCTGACTCCTTCAGCTCCAGGGCCCTAGCCTAACTCCATGTGTCTTGTCCACAGGAATGTCTTCCAGGGAGTGTCTGAGTGTCCTGTCTCCAATGAGCTATTTATCTCCTTTATTTCCTCCAAATGAGGTCATCAAACTCAGACCTAATTGACAGGTTAAACTCTACCCCACTCACTCTCAAGTCTTAAATTGACAACAGATTATGGAACCTGCACAGGCTTCAAACAGTCCAACTTCTGGGATTGTTTTCTCTGCAGTATAGTGAAGGAATACAATCCTAACAGATCGTCAGGTCACCCAGGGACCATGTGAACTCCCTCATGAGGAAAAGAAGCTAGAGAACCATGCTGACATGGAAAAAGCACTGGGCTCGTGTCAAAGCCATTATCGGCAATGGAGAACACTCGGTGGTCCTTGTGTCATGGTGAGGACCCTTTGTCAGCAAAGGCTATTCTCTAGCTCAGGCCACAGGAGAGTCAAAAGGGAAGCTCCAATCCCCGTGTTGGGTTGCTGCCAACCCTTTGGGAAGCCTTGGCCAGCTTCCACCCACGTCCTGACCCAGGCTGACCTCCGGAGCCCGTGAGAGCTGGCACTCTGAGAACTGGATCGTATGAATGGCCAGAGGCCAGTGCCATCTGAGACTTCCATCAACTCGATACCAAAGGTTAATCTTGTTCACATGAACTGCCAAAGTCATGATTTGTGGCGTGTATTTCCTAGCAGAAGGCCTTCCATTCTTACATGATTCATATTTGGATGCACAGACCACTGCAATGACTCCCGGATGCTCTATTTTTTGGCGGAGATTTTTCTCTTTTCATGAGGGTTTTGCCATCCCCAACCTCGAGCTCTAGATTGCATTCATGGGGACTCCAGTTTGAGATTTAAGCTGTCACGTCTGGGCTTGGACAGGTTTGCACATGATTGTTTCTATGATAATGGGCTCAAGTTAAGCATTCAAGAAAGGGCTGACTAGAGAAAAACAGGTGCTGAGGCATGCATGCATGGGTACGAGCGTCTCCATAGATTTCTCTTTCCTGCTGGTTGAAGGTCCAATCAATGCAATGGCCCTAGGAGCAGGATGGCCCAGGATACGCAAGGCAAGTGCACGGTCGTTATTTGGACAGGAATGAAATGCCTGGCGCGAATCGGTCAGTTCTGGGAGCTGCAAACTAATTGCCAATGTTCCTGGTTTCAATTTTGTGCTCTTGGGGGAAATGCGGGGCCCGGTTTTGGTGCGGTTGGATGTGTAGATTTGGTTGCCTCCCGGGTGGTTGTGGTGGTGATGTGGTTGGTTACGATCCTCTTGGTTGGGAGTTCAAAACCCACAGCGGCTCCGTGAGAGAAAGACTGGCCTTTCTACTCCCGTAGATACAAGTCTCAGAAACTCATAGGGTAAAGTGACCAGACGTCCCGCTTTTGGCGGGAGAGTCCCAATGTTAAACAAATTTCCCTGTGTCCCACGGCATTGTAAAAAAGCCCCAATTCTTGGAAAGAATGCATGGCAAGCTAGGGAACGGTGGGCGACTGGGAAGGGAATATACCCCCTCTTGCTAGCCCCCCACCTCGGTCAATGGTGTCCCACTTTCCCCGTGTTAAAATATGGTCACTTTATCATAGGGGCCTGACTTGAATCAACATTGCCTCGATGGCAGTGCGTTTGAATTTGAGGGCTCATAGGCCCTGTTAGCAGCAGGGTCCCAACAGAATGTTGTTGGACTCCCTCGATTTCTCCCCATCACCAGGAGGTACCCGTTGCTAGCAGAGACCATCAGGTTTGGTGCGGTGGAGGTTCAAATGAGGGTGCGGGCCAGCCTTGGTGAGATGGATTGGCAGTGTGACTCCAGCATAACATTGGATTTTTAACATGCTACCAGTGGTGAGGATGACACAGGCCCAGGAAATGGTTCGCACGTTCAGACTAGCAGGCCTGTGAACTCCTTCTAAAATTCAGCCACGGGAAACCCCAGTGTCTGAAGGCTCTCAAAACGGGCAGTGGTTGCAATGCTGGCCTCCGACGTGCCAACAGCCGTGCAGCGGGCACCAGCCCTGGGCCTTGGTTGACTCTGTCATCCACAAGATCTCCTTGGGTTAAAGCTTTAACATTGGACAACAGCAAAACGCCGGTGATGCTGGCCCCAGCTTGCTGGGTCTCTGACAGGGGAGGAGCCAGGGGAGGGTTGGGCACCCTGGGTGGGGCAGACATGAGCGGCTCTCACTTTTTCAAGGTAGGGGGGTGGGGGGAGGAGGGGAGGGTTAGAATTTGATCTTGACTTGTTTTGCTTTCTTTGACCACGGGATCATTTCTTCGGGGAGTCACTTGCATTTGCTCCCCGGCTTCCCTCTGTTCAAGAATCTTCCAAATCCCAATCAAAGGTGTCTGTGAAGTGCTTAATTGTATGCTTCTCTGCTGGCTGCAATATAATTATGTGGCTTCCCTTTTGAAAGCGAAAGCGGTTTTCTTATCCTGTCTTGAGAGGAGACGAATGTTCGTCTTCTGGCCGGGCCCTCCGTTCCTTGGCTTGTAGGTTCTGAACAGAAAGAATGGCTGAGGCTTTGGGGGTGAAAAAGAAACAAATGCAAAAACAGAACAAAAAAGACAGTGACAGTGAGGGGTCAAGGAAATGTTTTAACAGGTTAAAGAGAACTTTGGGGTGTCAAGAATTCAAATACACTGCTTAATGGATTGACATCACCCCCCCCGCCCCCAAGTCCTCAAAACTCAACCTCACTGTCATTGAGTTCAGTGGCACAGCAGCCTTCCAAGATGGAGGAGAACAGCCTTGTGGGCTCCCTGGGGCTTTCCATCTTACAGGAGCAGACAGTCTCATGGTCTGGCTGGTTTGAACCATTGACCGTGTGGTTGGCAACTCAATGCATAGGCTGCTATGTCACTGGGGCTCCTTAAATTAGATTGTCAAGAATCATTAAGATACAGGTCAGGTTTGAAATGAATTAAGCCCAGTTGGGTTTTAAAAATGTCAACTGTGCTGAGATGATCAGCTGGTTTAGAGTCCATTCTGACATACGATGGTCCCATGTGGGTCAGAGAGGAGCTGTGCTCTGTTGGGTTTCCGATGGCCATCTTGTGGGGTGTAGATAACCAGGCCTTTATTCTGAGGCGCTTCCAGGCGGGCAGTTAGTAGTCTCGGTTGACAGCTGTTTGCACAGCCCAGGCACGCTGGCGCTCTCACTGGCATCCAGGTGATTCTGACGCAGTGACCATATAGGACAGAGCAGAGTTGCCCCCTGTGACCTTTCAGGATGGTAACTCGTGAGGAGTGTCTAGTGGTTTTGAACTGCTGACCCTGTAGTTATCTGCTCAGCATGTGCCACCGGGATGCCCCTCCCCTCAAGCAGAGCCCACACAAGGAATGGATCGCAAGGAGAACAATCGGACTTTGGGCAGATTCTTGGTAAGTCAGCAGCACCCACGGATCCACAGGTGGATTTTGGCAGACTTACTTATTTAAAAAAAAAATAGACACACTTCCTTAAAATTGGGACACCCTAGGGAGATTCAGTGCCTCGGGTTCATAGGGTTTCTGAATAATTGCACCTCTTCTCCTCCCAGCACACACATGCCTATTTCTCGTAAGGAAAAGAAGTGAGAAGGGCGGAAGAAAAGACTTGTTCTGGTTTCCACACAAAAGCGGGAAGAGGAAGGTTGGAAAAACATCCGTGTCCCAAAAAGATGACATAAGATGCAAAAACACCGAAACAAAAACCAAGAAGGCAACTGAGGTAGTTTATGAAGCTGTGTCCAGCATGGCGGCACCACAGACTCCGGAGTGTCACGTTCACACCAGCAAGCACCTTGCAGAGAGTCCATTTGGGAGAGACATAAGGGACCAAGAGTGGGTCCAAAGAAAATGCTGCTTCTCTTCTGCAGTGACCCAGGAAGAAGAGGCCACAAGAACGCTGTCCAATAACAATAGGGCTATAGGTCTATGCACATATACTTATAAGTTAAGTATTAAGGTAGCAGACGGACATTGGGCCTCCACTCAAGAACACTTTGTGCTAATAACCTGGTCGTTTGTCATGCTCACTTTCCCGACATGATCCCTGAAGACAAAGCGGTTGCATACACGAATGCGGTGAGGAAAGTGAATGGTGCCTGGCTATCAAAGGATGTCGCAGCTGAGCTTTTAAAGGCTTGAAGATTAACAAGTGGCCAGCTAGCAAGGAACCAACAAAGGCCACATAGAAGAAGCACACTAACCCATGTGATCAAGAGATGTCGATGGGATCAGGTATCGGGCATCAGAAGACCCAAAACACATAACCATTTTTGATGTGAATGAGGGGGTTCAGAATGGGAACCCAAAGTCCGTCTGTGACAATTGGACATCCCCTCTCAGAAGGGTCAAAGGAAGGGAGAGGCTAGCTAGGGAGCAGTATAGCAACAACAAAACACACTTCTTTCCTCTAGTTCTTTGACGCTTCCTCCCTCCTGTTACCATTGACCCTAGTTGTTTCTTCAAATCTGGCTATCCCAGAGCATGTAAACTGGTACCGATAAGAGTTCTTGACACACAGGATCCAGGACCATTAATGAGAGTAGCAATACCACAAAGCTAGGGGGAAGGTGGGAGCAGAAGAGGGAGAAAGGGGGACTCAGTCACAATGATTGGCATATAATACTTCCCCCCTCCTGCGGGGGCGGGAGAGGGGACAAACAACAGAAACATGAGTGAAGGGAGACAGTGTATAGTGTAGAATATGAAAATAATAATTGATAAATTATCAAGAGTTCAAGAGGGTGGGAGCATGTGGGACAAAGGGTGATAAAAGAGGACTTGATACCCAGGGCTCAAGTGGAAGAAAATGTTTTGGAAATTATTATGGCCACATGTGTACAAATGTGCTTGATACAGTGGATGTATAGATTCTTATACGAGTTGTAAGAGCCCCCTGTAAAATGATTTATTAAAATAAAAAATAAAGGTTGACAGTAAAACCCTAAAAAAAAAAGAAAGAAAATAAACAAACAGCGCCCCCCTCTCCCCCCAAATAGCAGCCATGCTCGATGTCTCTTGGGGTGAGAGTGAGGAGAAAACCTCTATCTTTAAAGAAAGAGCAGACACTGAGACCTGAAGACAGAGACCTCAGGAGGGTGGAGAACATGGGTGTGGTGCTTTTGAAGGCGAAGGGCATTCAAGCCAGATGGCTGGGTGTGCTCGCAGGTGAGGGCATGACAAGGAAGCAGCCAGAGTCATTTCAAGAATGAGTTTGTGCAACGAGGGAGGAACCCCAAGATTGTACAGCATTATCCCACCCTTACACATCCATGCATACACACACATGCATGGACGATTCAGGCAAAGCACTCTAAGAGACAGGGGAGCCATGCTAGACTGCTCACCTTGCATGTTGGAGACCTGTGTTTGACTCCTGGTCTGTGTGTGCCTCCTGGGTAGCTGCCACTGTCCCCTAAGCTCCAGATACTTTATCAACACCTCCATGTCAGGTGAACCACTGCCTTACAAATGTCTTACAGAGCAGGAGCGTTAACACCGAAATGGTTTTCCTTAACTTTATTTTATGTGTACAAGGAGAAAGCCAGGCTAAACAGTTCAACGAGTTTCCTCGCCATGAGTCTCCTGGTTCTGACCATGCTGGATTGTCAGGTGCGTCTCTAAGAGGGGACAATAGGCTCTGCTCCCCAAATTTGGTAGGTCGCTGACTCCTCCTTTCATGGCATTTCTTGGGACCAAAGTTCCCTGGAACATTCTTTGAAAAGCGCTGACCCTAGAGGACTGAATCCTGGGCTCAATTTTGTTTGTTTCTGGGACAGATTTCTCTGTCTTTGGAGAAAAATGAGGAATTCATTCTAGAGCAATTTTGAGTGGAGTGGGTTGGAGGAAAATGTGGGTCTTGGTTGCATAAGAGAATCTGTCGTAGCTCATCTACTTGCGGCTGAGCAATACCACTGGTCCTCATCATTTGGAAAAGTCTGGGAACTTTTCCTACAGGGCCTGGGCCTGGTAATGGACTCATTCATTCACGAAATAATTTCTGAGGTTCAATCTCTACAGTCTTGCTTTCTCAGCGAGCACGAGACCTGCTTTAAGAAGGGATCCTCCTGCCACTTCAGCACTGTACTCCCTATCAATTGACACCAAATATGTCAAGCTCTGACAGAAGGGAGGGGGCAGAAGAAGGGCTGCTGAGAGAGTAGATGAGGCATTGACTCAACCACATCTAAGAAACCAGAAAAAGAAAGTCAATGTTTTCCTGCCTCAAGTAACTCAACTTGATCTGCCAAAGTTTATTTGAGAACACAGATGTTCCGTTAATTCTTCTGACTGCTCAGAGCTTCCATTGCCAAATGGTGGCCAAAGCACTTGGGCATTGGGAGCAGTCAACACACAGGCAGGCCACTCTGGGCCCCATCCATCTTGGAGAGGGTAGAGTTGCATCTTTCTTCTTCACTCCCCAAAATCAGCTCATGCATGAAGAAGTCTGCCTAGGGACTTGATGACTGTTATCCCTTCTTCCTTCTTTTGCTGCCGAGAAGGATCCGGAAGGACAAGTCATCACAGGCCACAGAGACATGGACAGATGTAGATGGACTCTCAGATATTTGTGGTCCAAGGATGATCCAGTCCACCAGGATAGTTTACTGCCAGTAAAGTTAACCAATGAGAGTTTACCCAGGCCACCAGGGACTTGCTTTGGTGGGCTCAAGATCACACATTTCTCACGTTAACATAAGGAGGTCTAAGTAGCAAGCAATAGCGTAAGATACTTTTCAGGGGCAGGCCTGACTCTCCTCCACGGTGTCATTTGAGTAGAGTTTGGGATTGCCATACTATTGACTCGATATCGAGGAGCTGTTGACTTTGATGGTGGTTGCTGCTGCCACCATGTCGGCCTGCAATCCCCGAGGACTCCATGAACAAAGGAATTGAGACACTATCCGGTCGTAGGCAAGGCCCACCACAGGTTTTGTTTCTGGTCATCGTGGTCTGTAATGTTTTACTTGGCTGATTTTTTTAGAAGGAGATTGCCAGGCCTTTCTGTTAGGATGCTCAGCTGCAAAGCCAGTCAGCATCATGGCAACACAGCATGCCATGGGCAGGGCTCACATCTGGCTCTCCCACAAGGAGGGAGAGATTTCTAGAACAGAATCCCCACTGGTTTGACTGGCTTTTAGAGGCTTATCAAACTACTCAGTGTGGTGAGACATGTAGCCTAGTGAAAAGTTTGTGAATTCATCTCTATGAAGAGTTAAAAGACTTACTGATTTAGGACTTGGTTCATCCCTTTTTCAAATCTTAATTTTGGTTGGGAATTAAAGTATATTCATACATATTTCTTTAAGTAATATCTATATGAATACAAACTTGTGAGATGCTCACCAAATTATTATTATTTTTTTTGTGGGGCAGAAAGCTTGTGGTGGTTACACAATTTCCTGTCAACTTGATAAAAGAATGGAGGGGTGGTGTCTAACCTGTCAATCAGGTCACAGCCTGACGATCCTTCCTTGTGTGGCCTTCTCATGAGGATTCCTAGGGCTCTCTCTCTTGATTTGGTCATCAGAAGAGGTGGGCCACTCTTTATCTTTCTCTGCTATGACCTCCTGATGTCAAGTCACATGGAGCCATGCTGATGGCAGCCAGAGAGACGGAGATGCTTCCACTACCACTGGATCCAGGACTTTCCACCCACTGGTCTAGATTTTCCTGCATGTGGCATCATTGCATGTGTTGCGTGAGTCTGAAGTGAAATTATGGACTAGTATTAGACACATGGACTACTATTGGACTTATGGACTTGATCTGGACTAGGCTGGAATGTTTTCTTAAAATACAATTGCTCTGGGCTGAGCCCTGGTGGTGTAGTAGTTGTGTGCAGGAGTGCGGCCCACTGCGTCAGAAGTTCAAATCCAGCAGCAAGGCTGAGTCTCCTACTCCCATCACCAGAGGCTAGTGATGCCCCCTGCCCCCCAAAAATACAATTGCTCTTTGATCTAAGGCTCTCTCTTATACACATATGAGTGTCTCCAGATTTGTTTTTCTAGTCAATCTGGCCTGACACATAGCTAAGCCAGTCTAATTGACATGACAGTTTTCTCAAGAGGCCACAGAATTGAGTCCTAGACCGAGCAAGGGAAGGGGGTGGGGCTCAGGGTGAAAATGATGTGTGTGCCCATTCACAATCATGTCTGGCCCACAGACGCTTTCCTTCCCATCTCCTTGATGAGGTGGAAGGTGACCAATTTCTTGAATGACTGCCTGGAGGAGGTTCTATGCAGGGATTAAAGTACTGAGTATCTATTTCAGAAACATCTATTTGATTTAGATCAGTGGTTCTCAACCTGAGGGTCATGAACCCTAGGGGGGTCAAATGACCCTTTCACAAGGATCGCCTGATTCATAACAGCAGCACAATTGCAGTGATGAAGCAGCAATGAACATAATTGTATGGTTGGGTAAGGGGGGTTCCCACAACATGAGGAACTGTATTTAAGGGCCATAGCATTAGGAAGTTTGAGAACCACTGTTTTAGGTGCATGCAAGAAATACATTCCTATTCCTTTTAAGCATTTATGCAATGATTTCCTCAGTATAACAGCTTACGTTACTTTTGTCAGGTATCACATCAAGTCATTTCGGAATCCTTGTGACTGTGCAAAACACTGTCCAGTCCTGTCATATCCTCACAACTCATATGCTAGACATGGTTGTTGAAGTCACTGTGTCCATTATCTCGTTGAGGGTTGTGATAGTTAAATTTTTTTTTATGTCAACTAGACAGTCCTGATTAGGGGTGGAGTCAAACCTGTCCATCAAATTGCAGCCAATTGACTCCTTGATGACATCAGAATGTGAGACACTGGGAACTGCTCTTTCTACCTTGTCACCTTCTGGCTTGCTGGGACACTGCCACTGACCCTGAGAGCTGTCAGAAGTCGACCATGTTCCCATTGATCTTGTACCGCCCACTGGCCTGTGGTCTTCCTGCATTCTGCATGATTGTGTGCCTGCATGAGTCTGGAGACGGACTTAGGGACTTGTAGGGCACCCATGAACTTGAGTTGGTCTGGGTGTTCCTTCTTGATAGAAAGTTCTTTCTTACACAGATGTAAGTGTCGCTGGAACTCAGTCTAACAAAAGGGTCTTCCTCTGGTTTTGCTGACCCTCTCTCTATTTTACAAACCATTCTGACCTTTTCCAGGAATGGATCCTCCCTGATAGTGAGTCCAGAGAGTGAGACACGATATCTTGATATTCTTGCTTCCAAGGAACAATGAAGCTGTACTTCTTCCCAAGCAGAATTGCTTGCTCACTGGCACTGTGATTCAATTGCATCCATTCTGTTCCTGTCTTCCTTATTTATTGTCTTTCTTGTGCATGCATCTGAGGGCATGGAAAATAGCAGGGCTTGGGTCAGGGGCATCTTGAAGTGGTGTCTTTGCTCTTTAGCGCTTGACAGGGGTCTTTTGCAGCAGATTTGTCCACTGCCCAATGTTATTTGATTTCTGTGTTGCTGCTTTCATGAGTTGTTGATTGTGTATCCAAGTAAAATGAAATCTTTGCTAACTTCATTTTTTCTGCCATCATAATGTTGTCCACTGGTTCAGTTATGAGGAGAGAAATAGATCACACACATATTTACATGGAATTTTAACCTATGTTGAAGGCTGTACTCTTTGACCTTCATTGTAATGTACTCCAAATCCTCTTTACTTTCAGCACACAGTGTTAGATCATCTGCATATTGTGGGCTGTGCATCAGGCTTTCTCCGCTCCTGACACCACCTTCTTCTTCATACAGTCCAGTTTCTCTGCCTACAGGTCAAGCATGATGAAAAGATACAATTGTGACACGCTTTTTTCTTAATTGTAAACAATTCCACATTCATTTGTTCTGTTCAGGATCCACATGAAGACAATGAGGTGTTCTGGAATTCCCACTCTGGATAAGGTTATTCAAGGTTAGTTATGATCCCTCAGTTCGATGCTTTTACATAGTCAATGGAAACACAAATAAACATCTTCCTGGTATACTCTGCTTTCAGATAAAATCCATCTGATGACAGCCATGACATTCCTCATTTCAAATTCTCCAACTTATGTTACTAGCAGTTCTCTACCAATGGACTGCTACAGCAGCTGTTGAATTATTTTCAGTAAAATTTCACTTCCATGTGGTATCAATAATGTCCTTCAGGAATGTCTTCATTTTGTTGAGTCATTATTCTTTGGAATGGGCATAACTATGGACTTCTTCCATTTGTTTGGCCAGGCAGATGTCTTCTAAACTGCTTACACAAACATGTGAATGCCTCTAGCACTGCATCAGTTTTTGAACCACTTCAATTTGTATCTCCTCAGTTCCTGGATCCTCATTTTCTGCTAGTGCCTTCAGTGAAGCCCAGACACCTGAGTTCAGTACCCATCCATTCATTATCATAGGCAACTTCTTGAAATGATTGAATGCTGCACAAGTATTTGTGGTACAGTGCCCCTATGCATTCCTTCTATCTTCTCTGGAGAGTTCTTGCATCATTCAACATTTTGTCCTTAGAATCCTTCAATAGTGAAACCCAAGGGTTGACTTTTTGTTCAGTGATCTCAACTCAAGAGAGAACTTCTTTAACCACTAGGAAAGCAGTTACTTTTGGTAGCAGAGGAGAGCTCCACTTCATAGAACCTCCAATGGATGATTTTTTTTGAAAGTAGATGTGGTAGTCCCTAATCTGATGTCAATTTCAGAATTGAGAGTGTAGGGGTGGGGTCTAGCCTGTCAATCTGGAGATAACCAATGAGACCTCTGTGTGCACATGATTTTCTCCTGAAAATTCTGGGAAATCTGGTGAGAGACTTAGGATTCAGTCCCTTGGAGAGGCTCTGCTGACAAAACACAGGCTGATTTCTTTTGAAACATCCCAAAGGAGAAGCCACATGGACTTACCCTGATGGAACCAGATCTCTGGCGCCAGAAAAGCCACATGGAGACCCCTGCCAGCGCTGAGATGCTTCTACCCCCACTGGATACACAAGACTCTGCACCCACTGGCCTGTGATTGTCCTGGTGTCATTGCACGTGCTTCATGAATCTTTGGTCTACCCGGACTAGCACAGTCTATCGCCAGTGGATTTGAATCTCCAAACCTTGGGCTAGCACCTGAGAACATGAGTCATTTGAATCACTCCTGAAGAGTCTTTATGACACACTGGCAGGGAGCTTGGATAAACGTTGGTCTGCCAAACCTCTCAAAGTTTGTGGTTCAAACCACTAGTGGCTCTAAGGGAGAAAGGAGAGACTTTCTGCCTCCATGAAGATTTCTAATTTCGGAGACTCCACGGGGCGGTTTCACTCTGTGCGTTGAGATCAATTCAATAGGAGTGAGGAGAGAGTTGAATTGGTGCGAACCTTTAAGAAAAAAATGTTAGAGCCGCACCAAGCTGTGCTAAAATTATGGTTAGGATCCTTAGGACCCAGTGACCTGGGACAAGTTATATCACTTTTCTGAGACGCAGCTGGGGTGGAGGGAATCAATGCGGATACCAGGAAAGTCTGGGCGGCTTGTTCATGATACATTTGACATGTATGAGAATACTGTTTCTCTGTAGGCTCACTTTCTGGGAAAGCTGTGTGAATAGGACGGAGAGGAGTGGAGACGTTTTACATCTCTCCTTCATCTTACTCTGTCTTCTTTCTTGGCTGCTGATTTAGTCCCTACCTAAAGGCTCCACTTTTCCCAGGGTCCCCGAGAAGATGAGAGAGGAAGTCCGGGCACCACTGGTCCTCATGGTTTAGCATGGTGGGAACCACAGGGCCAAGTTCCATGGAATGAAAGCACCTCTTGGAGCTGTCCTCGGAAAAAGGGGGAGGGACCAGTTTAATAGAGCAAGAGAGGGTTTCACCATTCACAGTTGGCATGTGCACAGATCTGCTTACAGCTGGAGAGCTGCATTGAGGATCGAGCTACCTTAGACCAAAAAAGGAAACTTCATGGCTGTATACACAGGGCCTCCCCCTCCCTGGGGGGATGCTTACTGAAGAGCCAAATTTAGCTCCTTCCTTTACCAACACTCAGGGGTAAAGAGTTCCTGGGGGAGGGGGGTTAGCAGGTGCAAAATACTCTTTTCCACTCCTTGGCCATTTTCTCCTTGGGGGAATGTCTTGGGCTGAGCTGTAGCCAGAGGCTTCAAGAAAGTGGAGGGGAGAACTGAGTTCTTGGAAGGCCAAGTCCTCTACTGAGAAGAGAACTTCTCTTAGCCTGACAATCTAAGCTTTGAGCACTGACAGCATCTCCAGGGACCGGCTGGCCCTTGAGTAGCTGTTGACTTGGGGAGACAGTTCAACGGTTAAAAGTTAGCCGACCTTCCAATGGGTAGAAGGATTAGGAACTGCTTCCTATCTAGTTTTGAATATTTACATTATTTCTTGTTCTCAGGGTCTCTCTCTCTCAAGTCTTTTTATCGGGGGCTTGTACAGCTCTTATCACAATCCATCCATCCATTGTGTCAAGCACATTTGTACATTTGTTGTCACCATCATTGTCAAACCATTTTCTTTCTACTGGAGCCCTTGGTATCAGCTTATTTCCCCCCCTCCCTACATCCCCTCCCTCATGAGCACTTAATCATGTAGAAATTATTATCTTGTCACGACTTGCACTGACTGATGTCTCCCTTCACCCACTTTTCTGGTGTCCGTCCCCCTGGGAGATGGTTACATGTAGATCATTATGTTTGGTTCCCCCTTCCTCCCCCCCTTAGCCTCCTGGTGTCGCTACTCTTACTATTGGTCCTGAGGCGGTTGTCTGTCCTGGATTCCCTGTGTTTCCAGCTCTTATCTGTCTCCATGTACATGCTCTGGTCTAGCTGAATTTGTAAGGTAGAATTGGAGTCATGATAGTGGGTGCTGGGGGGCGGGGAAGAGGAAGCATTTAAGAATTAGAGGAAAGTTGTATGGTTCATCTGTGCTCTACTGCACCCTGACTGGTTCGTCTCCTTCCCAGGATCCTTCTGTAAGCGGATGTTCAGTTACCTACAGGTGGGCTTTGAGTTTCCACTCTGCACTCCCCCTCATTCACAATGATATGATTTTTTGTTCTTTCATGCCTACTACCTGATTCCATCCACATCTCAGGATCACACAGGTTGCTGTGCATCTTCCATGTGGGCGTTGTTGCTTCTGAACTAGTTGGCCCCTTGTTTATCTTCAAGCCTTTTAGACCCCAGATGCTACATCTTTTTATTGCCGGGCACCATCAGCTTTCTTTACCCCATTTGCCTATGCACTTGCTTTGTCTTTGGGGATTTTAAAAATAACTCAGATGACCTAAGCGATGGCCAAATTGCAAAGCTTGACAGAATGCTCCTGGATAGGATTCTGTCTTATTCTTTTTGTATACAAAATAATTCCCTCTTGAAGAAAGAGGATTGGGAGTCTCCTCGGGGGTGGTTCTCCCAGTTTTCTTGGGTCTCCAGATTGTAGGGAAAACTTGATGATTGGCAGTCCAAGAGTCTAGGATTTACCTAGGTAGATAACCAAGAAGACGTTTTATCCATGGCCAAGGACCTACAGGAGTGAGTGGGCATATACACACACACGCATGCATGCAAACACACGCACACACACACACACACACACACACACACTTTCAGCAAAGGTGTTGCTGGGGGCCCAGCATAGGGTTTTCATGGGTATGACCTCTCAGGAATAGATCACTAGGTCCATCTTCTGCAGGTTCAAACTGCCAGCCTTTAGCCTGAGACCGTGGGGGCTGACCCATTCTTGCCATCAGGGACCCCTTTAGAGGAAGCAGCCCAGTTAGGAGCTAAGCCGTCCACTCACCTGCACCCTGTGAGCAGGTCCTGTTCTTTGCTGAGGACAACATGCTCTCACAGGGAGCGATGCACTTGCTGGGACATATCAGGTGGGCCCCAGGACTCCCCAAGAAACGTGCATACTCTTTTATTTTTGAATGCTCGGGGGACTGTCCAGAGTCCCAAGCCTGAAGATGCTGCATTTCTGGACTGCCCACTCTGAGCTGTGGCCCCTGTAGCTAGTCTCCACTGTCCTGCAGACTGGGGTGGGCTTCTAGATCCTGGCCATCCTTCTCTTTCCCTCTCTGGTCTGCCTGCTCTGAAGAACAGTGCCTGCCCACCTGGTTCCTTTGGGGTCAACAGCTGCTGGCCAGGCCCTGTCTACACTGGTGGAAGGAAGCGGCAATTGCCTGCAGCCTTTGGGAGGGATGCTCCTGCCGCGCAGGGAAGGAACCTGCCTCGAAGCGTGCTCCTCATCGGCAGCCAGCTTGACATTTCCCCCCAGCGAGCAGTGTGTTCTGTCGCCCCGTGCGTGACACGCCTAATTTGTGTCGCGTTTTGAATATTCTTGAAAATGCCCACCTAATGAGTGCAGAGCCAGACGCGCCTCGGCGTGGGACCCGGTGCTGGCGGCAGCCGCAGGGATGCTAATGGGAGCGCTGCGCCCGAGTCCCATTTTGCCGCGGGAGGGTGGTCTTCTCTGCACGCAGGCTCGTTTTCTTCTCGTTAGCCGCCCCACCATCTTTATTAATATTAATAGTCGTCTCGAGGAGCGGGTAGGCCGGCTCAGGCAGGCCCCTGGATTAATGAGGAGCGAGGAGAGGTGCCTGGTTGAGGAGTTAAGAATCTGTTGGCTGGCAAGGGAGCCTTCTGGGTCTGGGCCCTGGTGAGAGTCATTTTGTTCCAGTTGAGAGGGGGAGCGACTCGCTGGCAATCCCGCAGCTGTCATTCTTCAGCGGGGCCTCTGCTCACAGCAGGAGCCCCTGGTCCAGGGAGCATCTACACGGGAGTGAGGTCTCTCGGTATTTCACTGTGTGCTGTGCTTCTGTGCACAGTCCATAGGCAACTGTTTCATGGAGGGCGGCGGCCAGGCGGGGGCTGGTTGTTCCCCACGAGAGAGAGTGTCTGCGCCCGGGACCCCTGGTCGACCTCACCCTCGCATCCCATCACCATTAGCTGCGGGACTTTCTCATGCGCTTCCAGCACTGTTCTCGTGGGAAAGGCAGCCAGGGCAGCAGGGCTGAGGCAGGGAAAGTTGCCCAGAGATGAGAAATTCGCCTGCTGTCGGGACCTTCCGTGCAAACCGCCGCATGTGCCTCCCTCTCTGCTTCCACGCCCCTTGGAAGCTTCTCTCCTCTCCACTGCAGAGTCCAGTCCTCGATGTCACTAGGTCCCAGCCCCTCCCGTTCCAGAGTCCGTGTGTGACTTTTGGAGAGGCTGAGACATCTGCATGGGGTCCTAGCAGGCAGTCTGCAAGGTCAAGGGGATGGGAAAGATGGGGTGGGGCGACCCTACAGTTCCTCTCTGTGGGGATTGTGGCTTGGGGCAGAGGAGTGTGCAAGGTAGTCCAAGGAGCTGCCTGCAGACCTCCGACCTTGAAGTTCTGGGGTTTCTCTTGGAACCTGACACAGGGGCACACTGCTCCCGTTGTCATTCCTTCTAAGAAAAGGACGGAAGAGAGTCGCCTCCCCCCCCCCCCCACACACACACACCTCCACAGCGGCAGGAGACACAGATTTGAGTGCAATGGCAGAAGGAATCAAGCCTATGGAGTCCCTGTGCTCTAGGCGGAGAGCCTTCAGGCGTGGAGGGCTCAAGCTTCCAGGTGAGAATCGCAGGGAGCAGGAGTCAGTTCTGGGTGCCACACTCCCGGAGCAATAGAGACATAGGACAGCACGTTCAGAGGACAGTGTCCAGGGCAGGGGGCGGTGTGAAGTCACATCAGGAAGGAAGTTTCTGCCTGAAGAAGGGATGTGGGGGAAGATGGGACTCTCTGCTAAGCTGCCTGGGCAAGAGGAATTAGGTTCCTTTCCATGAGGTCCTCAAGCAGGGGTGGGTAATCTTTATCTATCTATCTATCTATCTATCTATCTATCTATCTATCTATATTTTATTTATTCATTCACTCACTCGCACATTCATACATTCATTCATTTATTTTCCCACATCAAAGGCCATTTGGAGATTTCATAACATCCTCAGGCCATACAAAATTACAAGTGAAAACTCAGCCTGCTGTAATTGGTCACCATGGGGTGAGCTCAGCCCTAATGGCACGGCAGGAACAAGGCTTCTCTTTGATGGGGCGTGGCACGTGCGCTGCCACGGATGATTTCACACGGGGTATGTGGCAGTCCCACGGGCTGCCAACAGCACCACCAAATCTGTCTCGGAAGAAGTACCGCTAGAACGCTCCGTACAAGCAAAGATGGCAAGACTTCATCTCACGCCCTTTGGACCTGTCACAGACACCAGTCCCTGGAAAGCGACATCTGCTTGGTCAAAGAGCGGGGCGGCGGAGAAGAGGAAGCCCCTCAGCCCCTCAGATGGAAGCACACAGGGCCTGCACCACCGTGGACTTGACGTGTTTCCTGCTGCTGCTCCCAGGATCGCCGTTAGTGGAAACTGATTGGACGGCACCTGACGGGAACAGTACCATCTGCAGGCCAAGGTGCCCCGCCCTGCTCTAGAGGAGGCTTTGAGTAGCTGCAATGCCCGTGAGGTCACCCAGATAGCTGCTGGGAACACTAAGACCGCATTCCGAATCTCTCTGCCTGGGATAGCTTGATTGAGTGTATTGAGGCGCCATTTTGGCATCATGGACATATGGAAGG
>PVJH01025922.1:0-30772 GCA_004026705.1 Nesogale talazaci | reverse complement strand
GACCCTGGGCAAGATGGATGGGCATCGTGGCTGCCAGCATGGGCTCAGAAGTAACGGTGAGACCAGCGCAGGCCAGGGGGGGGGGGTTCGTTTTGTGGTCCACAGGGTCACCATGCATCACACAGAGCCCAAGGCACTAAACAGCAAGATCAAGACAGGCATCTAGCCATGGACCTGCTCCATTTAGTTGCTGGTTTAAACAAGGCATCAAAGACGCCTGTGCCTGGATCTAAGGGAGTCGATTTGGGGAGTGGATCACCAGGATTTTCTTTCCAAAAAAAATTAATGCAGTCACCTTTAAAGGGGAGTCAGCACAGCAAATGCCTCCGGAGATCATTCCAAGAATTAAGTGAAATGCTATTTGGTTTAGCATTGTAAATGTTCCGTGAATGTCAAGGATGATTAGGTCATTTTTCATACTGGATTTGTTTAAGACCAAGATTTGAGAAGAAAAAAAGCTCCTAAAACATGTGCCAAATGATGAGATTAAAATAAGGAAATGAGAGAGCCGGAGTCACCGGGGGTGTTTTCTTCCAGGGAATCATGAGGGTTTTCATTTCCTTGCACAGGACTCCCGCTTGGCCATCCGTGCATTTGCCCGCTGATTCATTTGCCGCTCATCATGAAGCCCTTTTCTGGCAGGGTGACGGCATAGTCAAAGGAATGGAAAGAACCAAAACTCTGTCTGTGTCTCAGGCTGGAGTCCAGAGCGTCAACTACATCACAGTGAGGCAGGAGCGGTGGGTGGAGAATGGAGAAGGAGAAGAATTCCATGACTTGTCTGGGGTGGCCACCTGGATACGTGCTCGTCTACAATGACCTGGCGGCGCATGCGTTAAGCACTCCTCCGCTAACCCAAAGGACTTTGAATCCAGCCCACCAACAGCTCCCGCAGAGAAAAGGCCCAGCCATCAGCTCCCCTAGGGTAGCGCGTAGACAACCCCGTGGGGGCAGTGCGACTCCAGCATGCAAGGTCACTGTGAGCCCCAATCAACTCTTTTACAAATACCGCCACAGCTGGCCTTTGCGTTTCCTTCTCCACCCTGAGGATGTGTCCGATTTGTGCTTGTCTCAGCAGCACCCTCCAGGGCCAGATGTGACGGACCAAGATGGCCAAGATCAACACCCAGTGCTCCCACCCCTCCCAGGGCCGCCGGGCGATACGCAGCCGAGGAGACGACCTGGATCGTGTTGAAAATGGCCTCAGCGGGTAAGATGGTCCTGACACTCGACACCGAGACAGCTGATTCCATGGCCGATCCGTACCCCAGAGAAACCACAGTTTGGGGCAGAGGGGGTGCTCACAGCCTCCCTTTGGGCTTTCCTGCTCCCCTCGCTTAATCCACACAGGCTCTAATAGAGCAAGAACCCCTGCTCCCACTTAGAGATGTGGAGAATGAGTTGCCCGGCTTCTAGAAAGCAACAAAACAAATTCTCAAGGGCAACAAACTAAGTTCTCGTGATAACCTCCCCACGCTAGCACAGCCTTTTGGCATGTGTACAACAAGCATTGACTGCCGTCATTGCTTCTGTGTACCAGCCACTGGCCTGGGCACTAAAAACAAACAAGCAGCAACACAAAGCCATCATTGTCATCAGGTCGATTCCAACTCATGAGCTGGGCTTCCAAGACTTGGAGAGCTTTGTGGTAGCCTACAGACTCATCTTTCTCCTACAAAGTGGCTGGTGGGTTTGAACTGCCAACCTTTTGATTAGTACCCCAACACCTAACCCACAACCTCACCAGGGTTTCTGGACCTGGACACTAGCGGTACTCTAACGGTATTAGATTAACCACATGCCCTTCCTCCTTACTCCCCAGGGAAAGATCATAAGACAGGCCAAAGCTGGGACATGCTATAGACTGTTGGGAGTGGGTTGTGACTCCACAGTAAAGCCATGGACACCATCAATGACATCCTGATAAAGGGGGTTATAAGGAAATCTTGAGTTCTAGAGTTCGACTTCGAGTCCTGTTGCTGGCTCAGAGGATAGTCACATATCAAATTCCCCATACCTCAGCTTCAACTACAGAATGGAAGAGTATCCTTTTCCAGTCTCCTTGCATCATCAAGAGGGCATGGGTGAATACCTAGTTTGGAGTCCAAAAAATGCAATGACGGCTCTTCAGACTGCACAAGCCCAGCACACGGTCCCTCCTCCATCATTTCTGTACACAAAGGCTGCTTAGACTTCTGCAGGCATGCATCCCAAGATCCATAGGTCAGTGACAGGAAGAATGGATTGAATGAAAGAGGGGGTTCTGCCTAAATATCTGTTTGTAGCCTGGGGAAAGACCACCCCCACAAGGCAACCCCTCTTCCACCAGAGAGATTGCTAACATGCGGTGACACCACGAACGTGATGACATTCATTTCATTGAACTACTTAACATGATGGACTAGGAGCTAGCGATTTGGCTAAACTACTGGGAATCATAACCAAGCCAACCAACACAGAGAATTAGCTCTCTCAGTGATGGGCAGGAATTTGCAAGAGAGATCGAGTCTCTGCAGCCAAGGACTTCAGCAATATGTGCACCCTTCCTTCAGGAGAAAGGAAGGTTCAAGAGGTTTACAGTCCCTTCATCCATTTCAACTTGGTGCTGGGTCCTAGGGACATTTGATATCTTTGCAGAGGCTTCAGCTAGATTCATCCTCTTTCAAACATCTTCCTTTCTAATAAGCCTACTGTCAAGACCCTGCCTGGGTCTAACCCCTGGAGAGCTAGTCCTTGAGGTTAAGGCATTCTACTTTATTTGAAAAGGAAAGTAATTGTGCTTACTACGATCGTTACCTGTCATGAAAACCTTCAACTGGACTCAGGTTTCTGTTCCACATCTAGCTTAGTAAACCCCCTTTGATGTCGCCTCACAGTGACAATTGGTGGCACTAGAGAGTCTTGTCTGGCTTTGGCAGTAGGGGAGCCTCTACACCTAAGGGTGTCTTAGGAAATAGGAGGAATGTGAAACAGCTCCGAGGAGAAGGCTCAGCTCCTGCCCAGACTGGACCCCGGCATGGTCCCCTGGACTGTCCTGCACCTGCCTGTGCCAAGGGACATGCAGCACAGTCTGATGTGTGGGCTGTTCTGTGAGCTTACAAAGGCTCTGGAGAGGGGACTTTGCAAAGTGAGCTGCCATCTCCCTGAGCCACACTCTGAGAAAATCCCTGCAGCTGACAAAAGGCTGCGTTTAGGGCAACTGTCGGCCATTCAATCAAGCGCTCTCGATGGGTACCCTTTGGCAAAGGATGGCTCGGATGGTGTTGCCGTGGGTTGGAACTAAGAAGGAATCACACACCGGCTGTCTCTGTGGGCCAGAGAAGGCTCTCCGCTCTCTCGTTCCCGGCCTTTCAGGAACCAGAGCGATGGTGAGCGGCACGGGCTGGGCGTCAGCCGCCCAGGCTTTGCCACCTGGCCACTGTGGGAAGTTGCTGGACCTCGGCCTGCCTCGGCTTCCTGCGATGCACCATGAGTCAACCCTGGTCCTGACCTCGCAGGGGGGTGGCGATTTCACCCAGGTGGTGAACAACGCCGGGTTCTTGGCACAGTAACACATGCTCAATAAACAGGCAATGCTATTATCTCCCAGACTGCAGAACTTCTCTTCCCACAATGACATCAGAGAGGCACAGCAGACCTGCCATTGGGAACTGCCTGTTTCCTGCCCGGCCTGAAGTCCCATTTCCTCATTTTGACTCTTGACCGGGCCTACTGAATTCTCACTTGGGCCTGGTCCCACTGTGGAAGTGCTGACAGGATGGCGCAGAATGCCCTGGCAGCGCTACAGAGCATGTGGGAGGGAGAAGGGGAGAGGCCGCTTCCTTCACAAGACAGAGACCGGACTTTTCCCCATGAACACAGGGGTGGGTTAAGAGAGAGGCTTCCAGAATCTGTGTCTTGGAACCTGCGAAGAGCGGGAACGTGTGTTAGAGCTAGGCATGGAGGAGGCCTGGAGGCTGGCTCCAGGTCCTGCTCCTGTCTTTTGAAGCTGCCCAGCCTCTGTCCATCCAGGACTAGATATCGATGGAAGGGCTACTTGAACGAAGCCCTCTTGTGTGGACACAGGTCGTTTTCAACATTTCCAAACACTCTTTCAGGGGGAACCCATGGTGTTTGGGTAAACCACAAAACTTCCTCTTCAAATTCCAGTCGTTTTAGGAAGCTTCCGGGAGAATGTGTGTACTGAATGTTTTCCTTCTCTTTAGCAGACATGATATCAAGAAACTTATGTTGGGGAGTTCTCTGTGCGCGCGTGTGTGTGTGTGTGTGTGTGTGTTGTGCCTTTGCTGAGTTATCTACCAAGAGGAAAGAGCGACCTGTTCTGTCCCTGGGACTTCCACGCTCCCGTAGTGTTCACCCAACTCAAGGTCCTGTTTCCTGTTTGCCTTTTTCTAATTATGCAAATCGCTTTCTTGGTATGGATTCGTGGAAGAGAGAAGAATAAAGTCACCGTTTGAATAATAATGATCATACGTGTAGGACCTGAAAATACCAGAAACATCTTGAACTGTTCTTCTCTACTTGGACTGGTTTAACTGACTTAAGAGCCTCCTGGCATGTTCTTGATGACGGTGCTGGAGAGAAAGACTTAAGAATTCCCTACAGAGAATTGCAGCAAGGACCCAGGGCACCCCCAAATCCCAGCTTAATCTCCTGGTGTAGCTATTTTGAGTGAGCTTCTGGGGCACACCTTTGTAGCCTATGAAGAGAGGCCTTCTCTGAGCTGCCCCCAGAGCAGGGCACAAAGCAATTATCACCAAAGACAGCCGGGGTTTTGTTTGTTTGTTTGTTTCAGCCTGCTGCCCCTGGACCTTAGACTTAAAATGCATTGAATTCAGTTCCCCAGTCCCAGGTAGCCAGTGGCAATGGGTGATGATCATTCAAGCTCCTTGGGGCTTGAGAAGATGAAAAGACATGCAAATAAGGCGTCTTATTTCTACCCTTGTGCTAAGAGGACGTGTTTCCTGGCTTGCCTCCGAATTCACTGGAGGAGAAGACAGCAGATGCTCCACAGACTGCAAAATTAATTTCCAGTTCCAGTTCTCAGGAGAAGCCCTTCCGTCTCCCAATGACAAACCAAGCTACCAGCTCACCTGTACTAATTCCTCTTTTTTTAAAAAAGTCATTTTACTGGAAGCTTGTCCAGCTCTTATCACAATCCACACATCCATCCATTGTGTCGGGCATATTTGTACCTATGTGTGACCATCATCCTTTTCGAAGCATTTTCTTTCTCCTTGATCCCTGGGTGTCAGCTCCTTTCCCTCCTCCTGGTGAACCCTTGGTCATTTATAACTTTTTTTCCAACACTAATTCCTCTTTTTACAAATACACGCTACCAGTTGGAAATGACGCCGCCTGACGGGACAATCATTCCATTTGGGCTGTTCTTAATGGCCAACTCCAGCTTGGGTTCTTCCTTGGAAGGCTCTTCACCGAAAAAAGGGACAGAAGCGTCAGGGTTGTTCTGGCCCGAAACCGCATGCTCCCGGGGCTATGCAGTCCAGCCGCCACCCCACATCTGTCTCTCTGTCGCCCCAAGTGACTCGCAGGTGGCTGTGATTCTGGAAGTTATGCCACCAGTGTTTCAGATACGCAGGGTCATCCATGGCAGATGGGTTTCAGTAGCGCGTGCAGAAGAAAGGCTGGGGGTGGGGTGGGGGGGGTCGAGGTTCACTTCCAAAATGCAGCCAATGAGAATCGTCTGAGTCAGCAACAGAACACGCTGGACATGCTGCATCATGCTGGACTGGACTGGACTATGAGCCCCTGAGCTGCAAAGCCTTGGGGAAGATAGGGAGGGACCCTGCAAGACTGGATGGTGTCAGACCTCAGATCAACCATGGCCCCAAGCATCACGGAGACAACTGCAATGAGAGACAAAGACCCAGTCCAGTCCTTGCTCAAGGAGGCAGCGTAAGACTTGGTCCCCATTTTCTTCTGCCTCCATCCTTCCTTGGTCGGGCCAGGCTGAGCTATCCATTCTTGGAATCTTAATAGACTGCAGGGATCATTTAAGGGACAAGTGTTGTTTTCTCCCCCAACTGGAGCAAGGAAGGGTGAAGGAATCTAAAGACTGGCAACAGGGCAGCTGTTAGTCTATGAGAACCTCATCATCAACTACCCTGAGACTAGATGGTGCCCGCCTACCACTACTGTGTATTCTGATCAGAACTATAACAGACAGAGGGGGAGGAAAATGTAGAACAAAACTCAAAGTCATTTTTTAAAAAAAGGCCAGATTTCCTGGTCTGACAGAGTCAGGGGGAAGCTCCAAGACGAAGGTCCTGAGACACCCTTCAAACTTGGAACCAAGCCCATCCTTGGCAATCAGTCACACAATTGACAGGGCTACAAAGTGAAGGACTGCTCTCCCCAGAGCAATCCCTCCTGAGACCGAATGAACAGCAAGTGCCCCAAACACAACTCAGGTGGCAGGAATGAGCAAGAAAGGAGAATGAATGGACACGGGGAGCACAGGGAGATAGCAGAAAGAGTGCGGTACCTTGTGGGGGATTGCAGCTTGTGGCATGAGACAACATGTAAACAAATTATGGGATGAAAAATGAATTTGACCTATAAATTTTCACCCAAATCACAAAAAGAAAATTTTTTAAATAGGCTGATAAAATGCGCCCCAGTCTATACCAAAAAGTCAGGGGGAAATTCCCTTATCTTTTCACCCCGTTTTCATGACCTTTTTGAAGCCTCCTCATATATCACGGTTCCCTGAAGCTCTGTTTCCAAGAGGAGCAGCTAGATCGATCAACAAAACAAAGTCTGTGTGTTCCAAGGACTATTATCCAGCTATAAAGAGAAGTAACATTCTGATATACCACATGGATGAGCCTAAAAACATTATGTTGTCAGACACAAAAGGGTACATATTATACGATCCCATTTATAGACAAATCCATCAAGACAATGGTTACCAAGGTCTGGAAGAATCCAGGTTACCAGGCACTCAGGGAAGGGCAGAAACACTTCAGGCATTTAACAAAAACAAAACAAAAATCAAAACAAAAAATGCCTCACTGCCATGGAGTCAATTCCAATGCATTACAACCCCATAGGAGAAGGTAGAACTTCCCCTGTGGGTTTCCAAGACTGTGACTCATTATGGGAGCAGAAAGCCTTGTATTTCTCCCACAGAGAAGCTGGTGGTTTTGAACTTCTGACCTTAACCTTAGCAGAACAAGGTGTAAGCACTGTGCTACCAGGGCTCGTTAATAAGAGTAAGGCGTCTGGAATTAAACATGGGAAGGAGACTTTCAAGCATTTGAAAACCAGTGCACTGAGACTATAAAATCTTCTTGGCTCCCTGGGACATAGGTCACAAAGCCTGAACTCACTGCCATCAAGTCAATTTCAACTTAAAGTCCTCTGGAGGACAGAGTAGAATTGGCCCTGTGGTTTCTGGGTCGGTAAATCTTTATAGGAGCCAAGAAAGCCATCTTCTTCCTAGTAAGTGGATGGTGGCCTGGAACTGCTGACCGTGCAGTTAGCTGGGCAATCCTTCTTCACGGCCAAGCACGCCTTTCTAGGCTGGGGTGTCCACATCAATATGAAGCCACCTTTTTCTTTCCTGTATTTCTCCACTGAGGAATAGGAAACTGAAGCTCAGGACAAGCGACCAACCCAGAGTTCAGCAAGCTAGGAGGTGTTTGAGGCAAGATTTTAGCTGCCTCGCTCTGCTGCCTCCTCTGTGAACGGCGGGCGTCAGCGATACCTGACAGACCTGGTCGCCGCCACTGGCGGGCCTGTGTTTGTTCCCAGGTGGGTTTTGTTTTCTGATGCCACCGGCAGTGATTTCTTTGCGACTCATGCAAGTGCGGAGGAGGTGCTCTGACAGGTTGGTGGGGTATGCATTGGACTACTAACCCCCAGGTTGGTGGTTCATGCCCGCCCCTCCTCAGGAGGAACAGTGAAGCTGTCTGCTCTGTCAAGATGGACAGCTTCAGAAAGAAACCCAGAGGACACCGGCGCACTCCATCCTTCAGGAGTCACTTGAGTCGGTGATGGCAGGGAACGGGGTTCTTTTGATGCAAATAAATCTAGTCCTTGGTGAGACAGGGGCCACCCAGCAAAAGCCATAGACAGGGAGGATGCTCTTCAACTGATTCTGTTTCCTCCAGTCCTAGGATTCCGCCCTGTGACTTCTTATCATTCACCGCAGAGGGTGGGAGTCTCTCCTGACATGAATCCTTGCCTCCTGCCTAACCCCTAGTTAAGAAGACTGATTAGTTTAGAAGCGGTCACGTGAGGGAGTTAATTTGTCTTGCCTGGGCGCCTCCAGACTCAGAGAATGGAAATGCAAATCCCCAGAGACCAATGCCTGGATGACTTTAATCTGGCCGTTAGAACTCCAGTCTCAGAGGGATTTACAAGAAAGAAAAATATTCCCCAACGCAATATTCCCCTGTTCCTGGGCTCCACTTCAGGGTGATGCTGGGCTCTGCCCTGGGGAGGAAGGTTCTGTAAAAGCAGAGGGTCTATCGATCCTCCTGGGGACCGCACCACCCACCCATTCACTGCCCCAGTCAGTCGCCGCATGGCACGGGGGCACGAGGTGGATTTGGTTGGAGGGCACAGTGAAGGAGATAGTCTTTTGAAAGATGGTCTGCAGAACTGTCCGTGGAGCATGAGGCCAATTGCGTGCACTATCCTGGGCGCTCTCGTCAAGCACGTGGGTCCCAAGCTTGCTGACAGACCAGCGCCCAGCCAGGGAGTAGGGTGGCTGCCGCAGGCGCAGAGCGGGAGGGGAGGCCCTGCAAGGCCTCCGGAAGGGGTTCGCTTTTGCCCAGCAGTTACTGTCGAGCCCATTCTGAGTAGAACTGCCGCTTTGCACGTCTGCGGCTATAAACCTTCACGTGAGCAGAACGCCTCCTCCTTCCTCCCAAGTTGGAGCAAGGAGTGGATTTGAACCGCACACCTTGCGCATGACACACTCCGCCCCCGGGGCTCCTCTTCACCCACCAGTTATTGTTCAATCCGCCCCGCGTGTCCAGAGTCGAGCATGGTCCCTTAGCATCTTCCAGGGCTGGTTTTGTGGAAAGATTGCCAGATCTTTATTCTGAGGCCCCTCGGAACGGGCCGAAACTGACAAACTTAGGGTTCCCAGTGAGTGCACCACCCGGGGGCCCTCGAGCTGCCTTAGAAGACAGGATCCCGGTAGGTATGTCTGGCCCGAACCCTCAATCTGGCCTCCTTCGGTGAGAACAGCTGCTAGGGTTGGCAGGCACGGAGGACGCGCCGCCCCCCTCCAGTGAGGACCACGCAACAATCACTGCTGGCCCCCCAGCCCTGTCTCCTCCCGCGCAGCCTGTGCGCTGTCTTTCCCAGGAAGGCTCCCTCTACGGCGGGGCCATCTCGCCCCCCAAAGATGGGGCGTGCTGGAGGTGGGAGGGAAGTGAGGAGCCCCTGCCCGAGGACCAGGGCAGCGGCTTTGCCCATTAAGCCGAGCATCTGGCCACCTCATTGCCAACTGCGTCCCCGCGTCCGAGAAGCTTGAAATTGATTGAGCTCGCTGCCTGCACGGTTCTCTAGGACCCTCTCCGGCAGTGAGGAGCCCTCGTCCGCACCCCTGCCAGCAGCCGCCATGGAGACCAGACGACCGGCTGAGTCCAGGAGCAGCTCCTTCCCCAGTCAGAGGCCGGCCAGGTAACCGCCGCTCCCGCCCTTGCCCTAAGCCTGCGAAACTGTGGGCAGAAGGCAGACATTGTATCTCAGGAAAGGGGTAGGGGTGGGGAGTTAAGACAGGGATGGGAAAAGAGTCGTCAGGAATCGACCCCAGACTCGGGCTTTCTTTCTGAACCCAGGGACATCTAAGTGGGGTGGGAGGGACACCCACTTTAATCTTCAATGTTTTTATGTCTGAAAACAATACTGCGGTACTTCATTGGAGGAGAATTGGCGGGGTGGGGGTGAAGAAGTTAGTCGAGGAAGGTGGTCTTGACCTCCAGTAGCAGAGGGCATTGAGTGGGTGTCACACATCTGAGTGAGAGACTGCAGGATCTTCCAGGGACATGTCCAGACTACTCACCCGCGTTGGAGAAAGCGTTGGAAAGGCTGAACGAGGCTAGGAAGCTTGTCTCCCTTGTGATAACATTGGCACCCCACCTTCAGCACTCGTGCCTCTTTCGGGAGGTCATTTTGCTGTGGGCAGAGTCTTCCAGGAAATGCCTGGCATGATGCCCACCCCTCGGGCTGCTGCCAGGGCTGTGCCAGGGCCCCGCTCTGAGAGGGGCAAACCCTCAGGCTCACTGCCTTCTTCCTTTCTTCCACCCCCATCTTCTCTATCAGTCCGATCTTGCCTGGCTTTGCCTCTGTGGTGGAGGACGCTGAGCCTGCCCTTACTCATTTAACGGTTCCCGAGTCTGGTCAGGAGGAAGCCTAGGTGGCGTAGTGGTTACGTGTTGGGCTGCTGACTGCCAGGTCAGTGGTTCAAAAGCACCAGCTGCTCCACGGGAGAAAGGGGAGGCTTTCTGCTCCTGTAGAGAGTTAGCAGTCTATAAATAGGAACTGGAAACACAGGGAATCCGGGACAAATGATCCCTTCAGGACCGGTGGTGAGAGTGGGATACCAGGAAGGTAGACGGAAGGAGGGGTCAAAAGGTGCAACTGTTTACAACGATCTACAAATCACCTCTTCCTTGGGGGTTGGACAACAGAAAGGTGGGTGAAGGGAGACATTGGACAGTATAAGATATGACAGAATAATAATAATTTGTAAATTATCAAGGTTCATGGGGGGATGTGGGGAGGGAGGGGGAAAATGAGAAGCTGATACCAAGGGCTCAGTAGAAAGTAAATGTTTGAGAGTAGGGAGGGCAACAAATGTACAAATGCTCTTGACACTCGATGGATAGATGGATGGATGGATGGATGGATGGATGGATGGATGGATGGTGATAAGAGTTGTACAAGCCCCCAATAAAATGATTTTTTTAAGCCACAGTCTAGGGAAGTCACAAGAGTATTTCTACCCTGCAGGATCACTGTGAGTTAGCATCAACTTGATGGCATTAAGTTCATTTGGGGATGAGTTAGTTAGTTAGTTAGTTAGTTAGTTAGTTAGTTAGTTAGTTAGTTAGTTAGTTTTAAAAACTAGCCATCTGGGCTGAGCCCCGGTGGCGTAAGTGGTTGAGTGCGGGACTGTGGCCCGCAGGCTTGGTGGTTCAAATCCAGTGGTGGCTCTCAGGAGCAGTGCTGGGTAGCGCCCACGACCACCGAGGGCAGTGATGTCCCCCCCCCCAAAAAAAAAAACTAGCCATCTAAGTGGTTTCCAGTATATTTGTTTTACTAATAAAATACTGTCTTGAGGTTCTTCGGTTGAAGAAAGAGCACCTCAATTTCAGAGCCCCGGACTGGGGCAGGGCCATGGTGATGATGTGAGCTAAAGGCCAGGCTGTCTCGGGGCAGTCCACCACCTTCTCCCTCTCACTTCTCAGCAGACTCTGGGGTCCGGGTCTGGCTGTCTACTTGTGTCCTCTGTTGCCAGTTCCATGGTCTTTGTCTTTCATTCCACGCATCTCCTCGGTTTTCTTCTCTCTGAAATCTGTGGACTCCTCGCGTCCTCAGGCACGGAATGAAAATGGCCCTCGTGGTATCATCTTGGAGTTGAGACACCACCCCCCCCCCCCGGAAGCTCTTAGCTCAGAATCTTGGGCGCTTAGTTGCCAGCTGGCCCATGGATGTCTCTCCGTGGGTCAGCTGTCCACCTGGCCCCTGTGGGTTAAGACTGGAGGGAGGAGTTTGACCTTGGTTCTCCCGCTTTGGCAGACGGAGGATGCGGGTGAGGGCGGGATGTCCAGAGAAGAAGGGTCGAGCTGGACTCTGGCTTTTATTGAGTGTTATGGGCAAGATTCGTGTCCAACTCTTGGGGACTACCTGCTCAGAAGTGCTTGTGCTCTTGACAAGACCCGTGTGTTACAGAGCAGAACCGCTCTCCAGCATCCTCTTAGCTGCGTTCTTCACAATAGCAGATAGACAGGCCTCTCTCCAGCATCCTCTTAGCTGCGTTCTCCACAGCAGCAGATAGACAGACCTCTCCTGAGCTTGGAGGTCTCAAAGCACCAACTTTCGCAGTCAAGCACAACTTAGGGTGTCCTCCAGGGAGCTTTGAGCTGAGCAGACTTCACACTATGTCTACAGCAGCAGCTGGAAACATCGCTGGACAGGGGATTTGTTACCCCAGACCAAGGTTCCAAGAGTGTGATAAGGGTCGGGTACCTGCATTGCGTGACTGTGCTCCAGGCTGCCCAGACCGGGCTCTCTCCTTTCCTCTCTGGCAGGGATGGAGAGATAGAAGGCAGGGCATGAGAGAAGGTGTCTCCGTTGAAAGCTCAGGCAAGAAGCGTGTTGAGGATTTGGACGACCTGGTCAGAAGTGCTTGTGCTCTTGACAAGACCCAGTGGAGGGGTTCAGAACTAGCGGCAAAGAAACTTCTACACAAACCTGGGGAGAAAACGAGTTGTGTGAGCCCCTCGCTGCCATCCTGCCATGCGCTAACTCACGGCGACTCTAGAGGATAGACTAGAACTGCCCCTGTGCGTTTATGGAGCGGTAACTGTTTACAGGCGTTGAAGCCCTGGTCTTTCTCCTGAGGACTGGCTGGTGGTTTGGAACTGCTGTGCTTTGGATCATAGCTGAGCCCCTAAACCCCCCGCCCCCAGAGCCCCTCTGGTATGAGTCAGTATCACTAAAGATGGCGCGAAGACTCTAAGGTGCATCTAGGTGTTTGCTTCTTTAAATTTGGCTCTGCATTTGACCGTCCTCAGAAAATATGGGGGTTCCTTCCTATTCGTCCCCGTTTTGTTCTTTTACCGTGATGATGCCTACCCATCTTCGTAAAGAGCGTTACGCCGGGCCAAAGGGATGTCGACTAGAAAAGTGCACTAGTCCCCCTCAGAGGACTCATGCCTTTCTTTGGTGGGTCCTGCTAGGAAAAGGACAAAAATCAGAATAAAAATGCCCCCCTTCATGTCTCGGGGAGTCTTGATGGCACCGCGGGTTAAGCACCAGGTCAGTAGTCAAACCCACTAGCTGGTCCATGGGGAGAAGAAGAGACTGTCTAATCCTGTGAAAAAGTGCCGTCTCTGAAATGGACCGGGAGCGGTTCTACTCAGTCCCACGTGGTCACTGTGAGCCGGCATCCTTTGGATGGCACGTGCTCACTCTCTCCCTCCCTCACTGCCCTGGAGATGATGCCAACGCACAATGACCCTGTCAGACAGGGCAGGACCGCATTTCTGAGGTTATTACACGGATTAGAAGACCCCATCTTTAAGAAGGAAAGAAACCCCCCTCTTTCTCCCAAAGAGGAAATCCAGGGGGGGGTTCTAGCTGCTCACCTGGTGGCTCATAGTCCAACGTGGAACCACTACGCCATCAGGGGCCCACACTGGGATGGCAATGTGTGTGTGTGTGTGTGTGTGTGTGTGTGTGTTTTAAAGGTGGGTGCAGAGAAAAGATTAAAGCATCCCGCATCCCCTTGCCCCTTTTCCTTGACTGGACCTGGGCTGTTTGGAGAGGTCGGGAGATCGACTCCCAAAACACCCGCCCCTGAAACCCTTCCGGAGCGCGGTTCTGTTCCAACACACCTGGCTCCACTGCAGAGCCCCGGGCCTCCAGCACCCACGTCCTGCTGGCCACCCCTGCTTCTTCCTCTTCACTCTCGCTGTCTGTCTGTCTGTCTGTCGCCCTTGCAGGTTGTCCCGACTGATCATCTCGCTGCATGCATGGGCAGCCAGGCACTTACACCAGGAGGAACAGCCGCCCGACTCTTTCCTGGACCGTTTCCAGGGAGCCGAGCTCAAGGAGGTGTCCAGCCGGGAAAGCAATGCTGCATCCAGCGAGGAGCCACCGGGCAGAGAGAGCAGGTCAGACGCCAGGCAGGAGGAGGGGGGAGCCACAGGAAAGGGGCCTTTGCACGCCCAGTTCCAGGTCCCCAGGTGATGGGGGAGGGGGGAGGAGGGAGTGGAGCACCATCCCCAGAAGCACCTCTGTCACGGGCCTCATGCCGAGGTGCTTGGAGAAGGGCTACAGGCAGGGACATGCTCACACTGCCCTCTGCGCCTGCCCCCACCTCCAGAAGCCCTGCAGGAGGGGAGCGCCTTCCAGCAGCGTGCTCCAGCTCTTTGCCTCTGTTGACATCCCCAGGGAATTGCTGCTCTGAGAAGTACATTTGGGGATGGAGAACCCAGTGTCGCGCCATCATAGGAAACGCGTCCCGCGACTCGCCCGGTTTAACAGTGGGCTTGCTGTGCCACAGGCTTCAGGGCCATCGGCAGGGGGCTGACACTTTTAGGCAGAATTGTCCATGCATTTTCCTGGAGAGTGATCTTCAGGTGGTCTGATGTGTTAAAGGGGAGAATCTTCCCCCCAATCAGTTAAGGTGGGGTGCAGGAGGTGAGGGGCGGAGGGCACTGGGAGAGGGTTCTTGGTTAGGGAGCCCAAGGAACAGCAGCTGCCGAGCTGCTTCTGATATATCTGTGCCCACTGCCCTCTGGGCAGAAAGACGGTGTGGTGCTGTGGGGCCTTACACCAATAGGGACCTGCTGGATAGAGGCCCCCTACACACACATACACACACATACGCGCATACATTCATGCATACACATACATATATACACATAAACACATATACACATACATACACACAATACTCACATACACACATACTCACACACAAATACATACACATATGCACACATACACCTGTAGGAACCTGGCACCTGATGGACAGAGGACCCCCTACACATACATGCATGCACATACACATGCATATACATATACATATACATGCATACATACACATACGCACATATATACATAAACATATGCACATAGACACCTGCAGGAATCTGACACCTACTAGTCAGGTTTTCCCTGCACACACTCATGCATACACATATACACATACATACATACATATATACACAGGCACACATACGCATGCATACACTCACACACATACATACACATATGCCCATAAACACCTACACATATGCACACATACATCTGCAGGAACCTGGCACCTGCTGGACAGAGACAGCCTTCACACACACACACACACACACACACTCATATTCTCATATATTAACATATATTCATATATATATACATACACATATACATTTACATGCACACGCACATGCACACACATACACATATACCCCACGGGCCACCACGAATTGGGTGGACTGTCCCTGAGTGGGGTCTCTTTAGGACACTGGGGCAGTCCTGAGAGGAGGGGAGGTAAGACAGTGAGGGCAGTCCACTACAAACAGGTTGACTCTTGCCTGGATCTGCTTTCTGGGAAAAGGAAAAAAAAGAAAAAGAAGAGATTGAAACTATCTCTTTTGGCAGTATTCCTCTTGCTTGAGCCAAGATTTATCAGCTGTAAAGGTGAAAATGTGCCTGGTTTCTGCAGAACAGAAGGTCCCTGGGTAATTTGTTAGAGAACATGCCATCTGCTGCTGCATCAAGTGAGAAGGGCCCTGGTTGGGGGTTCTTCAGCAGGGCACACCAGTGCCTGCCCACTCCCGGGGTGGGTCTCCCAGGAGCTGCAACTTTTTCTGTCATTGTAGTGGAGGGAGGAGGGAGGAATGGGGAGTCTGTTGGGGGAGGGATTATATTATATTATGCAGTATGCATCATGTGCACGCACGCTTAAGATAAAATACAAGGATCCAGAGAAATTTCTTGGCAGTGATCCCCATGGCTTAGGAGGCCCGTGATGGGGCTTCTTCACTAGGGAGAGGTATCAGAGAATGGCTGAACCGGAAAGGCCCGGGAGAGGCCTGTTCAGGAGGGTTTCCACGTGAGCTTGGACTGCAAACCCTCCTGGTATCCGGGGCTGTGGGATGGAGACTTGGGAGGGCCGGCTGTCAGTGCTGGCCAGGCTGCACACAGGACCTTCCCAGAGCCCCAGCACCAGTGTCTCAGGCTATGAGTGAGGCTGGCACCCCCTTCCCTGCTGTGACAGAAAGACAGAGAGATGGCAGACAACAGGAAGGAGGCGTGGAGGAAGAGAAGAATAGGAAAGAGGTTCCCAGGAGACTTTCCAGGGTCCATGGAGTTCAGGTCCTGCTGGCAGGTGAAGACTTCCTTGGCTCCATGGGATGATTTTCCCTACGACCTTTCATCAGTGATGAATAGATGAATAGTAGATGCTGTGCCCATTTCCGAGTATAAGCATGAGCAGAGAGTGGAGCCGGGACCACCTCAGAGTAAGGCCTATGCAGCCAATGCCCAGGATGAGGCATTTCTGGATGAGTCGGTACCCTGCAATGGTGCAGGATGACAGCTGGTCCACCAGGAAGGTTTTCCTTGGGGCAGAGGGTTGGAGCTTTTTTGAGGCCAAGTCCCATCTGCAAAATATCTGCCGAGGCCTGGCCTCTGGTTATATGTTCAGCCTTGCTGGGAAAGTCTAGTCCTGTGGAGTCCGGAGAACACAAATGCAGC
Organism: Nesogale talazaci; assembly: GCA_004026705.1. NCBI lineage: Eukaryota > Metazoa > Chordata > Mammalia > Afrosoricida > Tenrecidae > Nesogale > Nesogale talazaci. Next base: position 14,305 of record PVJH01025922.1, on the reverse strand, counting down.
AAACCCTGGCCCCTGTGATCTGCAGAGCTGCACTCCCACTCCTCTAGCACATCACAGGGGGTGAAGTGGATTCCTCCACAGACTTCCAGCGCATCCGTGCCAACGCCTACTGTAGCCATGTCTCAGATGGTGGGAGAGACTTGAGCCAGGCAGACAGAGCCCTCAACAGGACACCAGGGGAGATGGTGGGCGTTGCAGAAATGCCCCTTGGGAGTCAACCAAGTCTCCCTGGCCACCAGCTCCAGTCTAAAGTGGGTGTGCAGAGACCACAAATGGGCAAACGCTTCAGACTCCCCACCCCCCCCCACCCCCCCACCCCCGTGCTCTGTTCTCTCTGCCTCCCGCAGGGGCTGGCCCCTGGCCAGAAACAATGCCCGCAGCTGCGACAACTCAGACAAAGCTGAGTGCCTGCACTTAGGAGTAGAGCCCAGCTCGCCTTACCCAGTCCCAGGACTCAGCTCGTACCTATAGAAGCTTGATCTCTGCCCCCCCCCCCAAGTACCCCTGCTTCCCACTCTCCCCAGATCCCAGTAGGTCATTTCAGAATCCTGTTTCTCTTGTTGGAAATCCAGCCCTGTGGGAAAATAGGGGACAGGGGGCTGTGCTGTGTGACTCTGGGCCAGTCATTTCAGCTCTCTGGCTCCCGTTCTTCCAGTCTGTACAGCAAGAGGGAGTGGACTGGAGAAAGGCTTCCTGCTGTAGCATCCAGCATCAGTGTATCTTTGAATGGGCAAATTGGGCTTCCTTGATAGAGCCCTGCATGTCCTCCACTGTGTTGAACAGGCATGTTTTGCCCTACAGCTCCGAGCTCCTGCGCATCAGGGAAATGCTCTTCCAAGAAGGACAGCTCAGGTCCATTTTGAGGGTGGAATCAAGGCAGTGGAAAGAGGAGATTTAGAGAATAGCTTCTTGACACGGTGACCTGCTATAATTACCTTCAATTGCTGGACGCTGAGCTGGCTAGACTGGTTTGATAAATGATCCTGGCAAAGCTCACCCAAGAGCTCAAGGAGTGTGTGTGTGTGTGTGTGTGTGTGTGTGTGTGTGTGTCTGAGATGTGTGCATGTGAGTGTGCATGAGTGGATGTGGTGTGAGTGTGTGTGTGTATGTGGTATGAGTTTGTGTGTGAGTATGTGTGCACATACACATAATGTTAATGCATCTTAACAGAACATCTTGGGAGGCAGAATAGGAAAAGAGTCTTAGTTGGAGACTGGGTAGGGGGGTGGGGGGTGTCTAACTTATCCAGTGCTAGACGTCTGTATTCAGGGTGCTAGCTTTAGGAAAACCTTTCTCTCTCTCTCTCTCTCTCTCTCTCTCTCTCTCCTTTTGGGGGACCTTCATGGTGGCTTGGGGTCTTTCTTCTAACATCTGGTCTTGCTCAAATCCCTGATATTCAGTTGATTCTGACTAGAGCGACCCAAAGCCCAAAGTACAACACAAAAATGACCTACCGCTGTGGGAGCAGAAAGCCTCATCTTTCTCTCAAAGAGCAGGTGGTGGCTTTGAAATACTCACCCTGCAGTTTGCAGCTTAACTCATAATCCACTGCACTACCAGGGCTAACCTTCATTTAATCTATTTTATATCTCAAAACAGATTGACTCAAGAATAATCTAATCACAAAAAAACACACATTGCATGGCACCGCTGTTGAAAACTCTTTTTCCAGGTTTTCACACTAACAGGAACTGAGGTCAGGGATGAGATGGGAATGGGGAAGTAAATAGTAGATGCATGTTAACTTGGACCGAAAGGGAAGACAGTATCCAGGAAGAGGGAGATGGGCGAGAATAAGGGAAATCGGGTCTGACCCTGAGAGGTCTGATGAGTTGTTGAATATAAGCATTATGTAAACCTTTACATAAGTCACAATGCAACTTAAAAAGAAACAAAAGAGATTGACTCAAGCTACTGAGATGGCCTCATTAACATAACAAGGGGAACGCATTCCCAAATGGGTTTATACATCAAGGCACAGAAGTTCGAATGTATATTATGTTGGGGACTCACAGCCATGGGGTGGGGAGGCTGGAGAGCAGTGTTGGCAGCAACACTTTCATTATTCTTTCTATACACTTTCTTCTGTTAGGAGCCCAGGGACCCCATTGGAGACAGTCCTCAAAAGAAGCAAATTCTTTGCCGACATCTGGCCATTCTTCTACCATTTTTCTTTCCTTTTGCTTGAACCGGTGGGTCGTGAACAATTTCCTCCTCCCAGAGCAGACGATCCTCAGCTGACATCAATATTGTTGGGGTTCTCCGGGATGCACCTGGTTGGCTTTGGAGTTCTTAAACCTCGGCAGGTAGAGAGAGAGGAGAGGCCTGAGAGGCCTCACCTGGGCTCCTGAAGAGGCTGCAACTCAGTCCAATAAGTTTGTGAACAGCACCCTCTGCCGGTGGCCTCTTGTTAAAGCTTGTTAAAGGAGGCTTCCAAAATCATGGGAGAAGAGAGCGGAAGCCAAGGCTAGGTGAGGGCCCTTGCTCTTATTACATCGTTTTTATTTTATAGTTCTCATATGTAGTTCCTACAAAAAGACTCAGAAGCTAAAGAAAGTCACCCGCAAGCGGGGACGCGCGCGCGCGCACACACACACACACACACACACACACACCAAGCACAGTTCACGGTAACGAGGGAATCCCACAGTGAACTCTTGGAATCTATGCCTGTATTTGCCTCCCAGCTCAGCCCTTCAGAGCTTCCTGCCCCTGGGCGAGTTACTAACCCTGTTCAGGCATCAATTCCCCAGTTTATAAAATGGGGATCGCTACAGTGCCTCGACCTTAACCGGGGCCTTCAAAAAGTTGATGGTCTTTTCCTTCCAGAAGCCCCTTCATAGGGTCCTGTGGCGACAAGACCAACTAACACAGAGAAAGTTCTCTGAACGCCCCACTCCCTGCAGTCCATTCAAGCGCATCGTAACCCGGCGCCGTCTCTGAGACCGCCGATCTCTAGGGCAGCAAACAAGGGTTCCGTGGACCTTGGCCAGGTAGCGGGTCCAAGGGGAAACATTGCGGTGGGGCGTCCTCCGTGAGATGGATTGGCACAATAGCTGCTCCCGTGGGCTCAAACATACCCCTACCACCGAGGGTGCAGGACTGAGCGATGCTGCAATCTATGTAAGATGCCAGGCGTTCAGAGCCAACCCACCAGCAACTAGCATAACTTGGGTGACGGGAGAGGAAATATCCGATAAGGGAGAGGTCCGCACAATCTAGCCAAAGCCAAGGAAGACACGGGGAGGTGCGCAAGCATTACACTCACGGTAAACCTTATGACAGGTACCATCCTACAATGACAGAAAGAGCCATCAATTGTCCAGAAGTAGAAACATCCCAGGTAGACAGGTTTGGGAAGATGAATGCAGCATAGGCAGGCTTGAAAGATGCGATCCAGACACACCTATCTGTGTGCCCTGCAGATGGATCTATGTTCCGAGGAGAGCAAACAGGCTGTGAGGCGTGAAAGCTTCCTTTGGTTGTTGTTCTTCCGTGCCCTCAAGCCCCTTCCAATTCATCACGACCCTGTCTACAACGGACCAAACCTCCCCGGGTCCTGCACACACCCCCCCCCCCAACCCACGACGGGTATGTCTGAGCCCCTTACTGTAGCTGCTATGTCAACCGTCTTATCCAGGGCCTTCCTCTTTCTTAGTGCCCCTGGACCTTACCAAGCATGCCGCCCTTCTCCAGGAACTGGCCTCACCTGATAATACGTCCAAAGGACATGTCAACAGTCTTGCCATCCTCCCTTTAAGCAACATTCTCACTGTCCTTCTTCCAACACAGATTGGCTTGTGTTTTTGTTGTTTGTTTGTTTTGTTTTTTTTTGGGGGGGGGGCATCACTGCTCTCCGGCGGCGGGAGTAGGAGGCCCAGCCCCACTGCAGGAATGGAACCTCCGTCCCAGTGGGCCGCAGTCCCGCGCACAACCGCTACGCCACCGGGGCTCAGCCCTTGGCTTGTGTTTTTGACAGTCCCTGGCACCCTCGAATGTCTTTGCTAGCGCCCTCATTTACCCGCATGGCTCCTTCTTCAGTCTTCCTGAGGCAACAGCTCACTTTCACCTGCCTATGAGACGCTGGGAAATCCCCCAGCTCGGGTCAGGCACGCCTGAGGCCTCAAAGCAGCATCCTTCCTTTACGGAGCTCAAAGGATGTCTTGTGCAGCGGCTGTTCCCAACGCAACACATCCGTTGAGCTCTTGCACGCTGCTTGCATGAGGTGGCTTATGGATCCAAGCAAGATGACACCCTTGACAACCCCAGCCTTCTCTCCTCTTATCATGCTGCTGCCTGCTGGTCCAGCTGTGAGGATCTTTGCTTTCTTCATACTGCCTTGCAATCCACACTGAAGGTGGCAATTTTTGCTCCTCATCAACAAGCGCTCCAAGTCGTCCTTACTTTCAGCCAGCAAGGCTGTGTCATCTGCACGTCTCCAGGTGTTAAGTTGCCGTCCTTCCATCCTCCTGCCTCATTCTTCTTCACATCATTGAGCCTCTTGGATTCTTTGCTGAGCGCGTGGATTGAGTAAGTAGGAGGCGAGGCGATACCCCTGGCCCACGTCTCCCTTGACACATCTTGACTCATGCAGCATTCCCTGGTTCTGTTCGCACAACTAACTGCCTCTTGATCTATGTAGAGTGTTCCAAATGGGCACAGTGAAGAGACCTGGAGTTCCCCCTGCTTCTCGGGGCTCTCCGTCGTTTGTTAAGATCCATGCAGTTGAACCCCTTTGCATAGTGGATGAAACGCGGTAGACATCATTCTGGCATTCTCTGCTTTCAGCCAAGATCTCTCTGACATCAGCGATGCTATCCCTTGCTGCACATCCTCTTTTGCAGGCAGCCTGGATTTCTGGCGGGTCCCGTCGATGTGATGCTGCTACTGTTGTGGGATGGTCCTCAGCAAAATTTTACTTGCATCTGATAGTAATTATGTCCTTATATCATTTGCTTCACCTGTGGGTCACCTTTCTTTGAACCGGATAGAGATAGGGGTCTCTTCCAGGCAGTTGTCCAAGTCTTTCAAATTTCATAGCATAAGATAAAGTGGGCTTCCAGTGTTAAAACCTTTTCGATTGGTAGTCTATCAATCCTTGGAGCCTTGTTTTTGGCAAATGCTTTTAGGGCGGCTTGGACTTCTTCCTCCAGTACTATTGAGCTTACGCTGCTTCTTGAATGTCAACTAGTCCTTGTTGGTACAATGGCTGTATTCTTTCCATCTTCTTTTTTTTTCTTTCTTTCTTTCCATCTTCTTTTGACACTTTCTGCATTATTTGATAGTCTGTCCATCAAACTTTTCAATATTGCAACTCATAGCTTGAAATTTTTCTTTAGTTCTTTCAGTTTCAGATATGCTGAGTGCATTCTTTTTGGTTTTCTAACTCTATGACTGTACATTTCAGCATAATGTTTTATTTTGTATCCTCAAGCTGCCCTGTGAAAATTTCTGTTCAGTTCTTTTTGCTTGTTTGTTTTGTTTTGGGGGGCATCACTGCCCTCTGGTGGGAGTGGGAGGCCCAGCCTTGCTCCTGGAGAGGTGCTGCTGGATTTGAACTGCCAAGCCAGTGGGCCGCAGTCCTGCACACAACCACTGCGCCACCGGTGCTCAGCCCTACTGTTCTGTTCTTTGACATCATCATTCCTTCCAATTGCCTTAGCTACTCTGATAAAGAGCAAGTTTCAGAGTCTCTTCTAACATCCACGTTGATCTTTTCTTTCCCATCTTTTTAATAACCGTTTGCTTCCTTCATGCGTAATGTTCTTGATGTCATCCCACAGCTCCTTGTGTCATTAGTGTTCAATGCATCAAGTCTGATCTTGTGATGTTCTCAGAATTCAGGTAGGATACACTCCACCTCTTATTTTTGCTTCTTTTAACTCTCTACAGCTTCAACCTGAACTTACATATGAGCAACTGATGATTTGTCCCACATTCTTGCCTGACCTTGTGTCAGCTGCTAATACTGAGTTTCTCCATCGTCTCTTCACACAGATGTAGTCCGTTGGAATTTTGTGTACTCCATCTCCAGAAATTCACTTGCATAGGTGCCTTTTGTTTGTTGAGAAAGGTGTCTGCCATGAAGAAGTCATTTGTTTAGAAAATTCTCTCATGTGATCTCCAGCTTTGTGGCTGGCTGTGTTACTCCAGGTAGACTAGAGAGACAGATTCATAAACAGTATAAGTATATAAGGAAAAGGTTAATATACAAGAGAAATGGAGCATTGAGAAAGCATCCCAACCCAGTCCAGTCCAATTCCATAAGTCCAATATTAGCCCACATATCTGATACCAATCTATAAAGTCTTCTTCAGACTCTCAATGCACATGCAATGATGCTAGGACAATCACAGCCAGTGGGTGTAGAGTCTTGTGTATCCAGTAGTGGTAGAAACATCTCAGCACCGGCAGGGGTCTCTCCGTGGCCTCCCAAGCATCTCAGCACTGGCAGGAGTCCCCACATGGCTTCTCCGGCCCCAGAGGTCTGGCTTTATCAAGTCAAGCCCATGTGGCTTCTCCTTCAAGACTTCTTGCAGAGAGTCAATGCCATGCCCCTTCAGTAGAGCATCTTCAATGGACTGAGATGAACAGAGATAGAATTTCCTGCCTCCAAGACATACCAGATTTCCCAGATTTCTCAGGAGAAGGCCATGCCCACACAGAGATCTCATTGGCCATCTCTAGAACGACAGGCTAGCCTCCACCCTTACACTCTTAATCCTCAAGTTGGCACCAGATTAGGTGACTGTCACATTCATGAAGATCATATTTCCCAGCAACTGTGTCTTCCTTTTTGTTTTCAGTTTTTGCATTCCAATCACCAATAATTATCAATGCATCTGGATTGCTTGTTTGATCAACTCCTGACTGAAGACATTGGTTGAAGACTTCAGTTTCTTCATCATTAGCTTTCATGGTTGGTGCATAAATTTGAACAGTAGTTGTATTGGTTTGGATGCCCTTGAACATAGATAGGTATATTCCTATCACAAGACAGCATTGGACTTCAGGATAGGCCTTGAAATGTCCTTTTTGATGATAAGTGTAATGCCTTTCTTCTTGGTTGTGTCATTCCCAGCATAGATTGTATCAGTAAACATGGCCCAAACTAGTCCATTTCAGCTCATGACTGCTGAGGATCCCAATCATTATGTGCTTCATTTCATTTTTTGATGACTTCTAATTTTCCTCGATTCATACTTCAGACATTCCAAGGTCTGATTATTAGTTGAGGCTGCGGTTTCTTCTCATTCTGAGTTGTGCCTCCTTAGCAAATGAAGATCCCAGTGGCTTGACTCCATTCGCATCACCATGTTTGACTCTCTTCTGTACAGACAGATGTCCCCTCAGTCATATTTCAAGAGTCTTCCAACCCCAGGAACCCATCCTCTGGCACTATCTCTGACAGTCACTAGGCCTTCTGTATCTGACATCTCCATGCCATGCACAGGGTTTTCAGCAGCTACTTCTTCCAAAGTGGATAGCTGATTCTTTCTCCTGAGTCTGTCCTGAGTCTGGAGGCTCAGCCAAAACCTGTTCACATTGGGTGACCCTGCTGATATTCAAAACACCAGCCACAAAGCTTCCAACATCAGAGCAACACACAAGTCAACACAATATGACAAATTTACAGACACGTGCTGGGTGATTGCATTTGTTTCAGAAAACGTTTACTTGCATATCTTATCAGTGACATTGTTCAGTCATATTTGTACTCTGTTAAATCATTTTAAAAAATAGAGATACAAGGGATCTCTTCTGTTTGGTTGGCCAGATAGCTTTCTTCACAACTTCTTGACTTTGGCTTTGATGGGTGAGTGTGCGTGCTGCTTGGGAGTCAGCAGCTTATTGAATAATTCAGTTGGCATCTCATCAATCCCTGATGCCTTGTTTTTCACGAATGCCTTCAGGAGAGCTTGGACTCTCTCAATCCGTCTTACTGGTTCTTCATCATATGCTACCTCTCGAAAAGGCTGAATAGTGACCAGTTCTTTGGGTACCATGATTCTGTGTATTCCTTCCATCTTCTTTGGATGCTTCCTGCCTAATTCAGTATCTCACCCATAGAATCCTTCAAGATTGCAACTTGAGGCTTGAATTTTTCTTTAGTTCTTGCAACTTGAGTTGTACTGACTGGCTTTTGAACTCCAGGTCTTTGCACATTTCATCATCGTACTCTGCTTTGTCTTCTCAGGGAGCCTTTTGAAATTTTCTGTTCCGCTCTTGGACATTACCATTTCTTCCATTTGCTGTAGCTCCTCTCTAATTAAGAGCACTTTCTTTCCTGTCTTTTTTAATGATCTTCCTTCAAGAAGGATGTGCTGGATGCCATCCCACAGCTTATCAAATCTTCTGTCATTAGAGTTCCATGAGCCAAATCTATTACTGAGATGATTTTGAACTTAAGGTCTGATATGTGCAGGGTCATATTTTAGCTCTTATGGAATTAAGTTCACTTTTTTCTTTACCTTGTCCATTCAGCTCCTGAACTTCAAGATATATATGGGAATATTTATTTTGATGATGAATGGGATGCCATTTCTCTTGAATTTGTCATTCCTGGCCAAGTAAATGAGATGGTTTTTCTGACTCAAGATGGTCAATACCAGTCCATTTCAGCTCACTAGTCTCTACGGTATTGGTTTTCATGCATTCCATTTCATTTTTAATGACTTTCCCTACACTTGTCCTTCATATACTCCATGTCTTGACTATTGATAGATATTTTGCCGGTGTTTATTCTCATTTTCAGTGGTGTCTGACCGGCAAATGATCTGTTCTATCCACATCATTCTGCTTTGGGAAGGCAGCTCTTCCTCAGTCGTATTTAAGTTCCTTCTGATACAAGAAGCTCATCTTCCGTCACAATATCTGACAGTGTTTGGCTGATATTTGCAAGGCTTTCTGCCTTGACCATGCTCCACTCCCAGTCATCAGGTTTGCAGTGGAAAATTCTTCAGAAGTGGACAGCCTATTTCTTCTGCTCCTCTATTCTTCATCTGGAAGCTCTGCTGGAGCCTGTTCATCTTCGGTGGTCCTGTTAGTGTTCGCAATACCAGTGACATAGCTTCCAGCATCACCGCAACCAATAACCCACCACAGTCTGACAAACCAATAGCCAGGTGATGGAAATGCAACAGGAAAGGGATACGTGTAAGGAGGGGGGAAATGAAATTACTAAACCAGAAGAACCAGAAGTTTTATTTGGGAAATGTTTAGTCAACCCAAATAGCAGAAGCTATCAATTTAAGCGTTTCCGTCAGGACAGCGTGCCTTAAAGTGTGAGAGTGTCACAGCTGCACAACCTTTTATTCGAAATATCAGATCTTTAGAAAGAGCAGACGGTGAGAACTTTCCACCACGCGGAACTCTTTGAAGAAAAGAGAATGGACTTGAGGATTTTCTCAACTGTCTCAGGAGACATGAAAAATAAAGACGAAAGACATTTGTCAGAAAGATCTTTGTTTCACGCAGTTAGTCTTTAGGACATACATCTCTCATAACATTCTTAAAAATGTGTGCTCCAGCAGAAACACTGCCAGCTTAGAGCTCACGGGGCAGGAAGGTTACAAAGCAAAGTGAGGGAATGCAGTGGCCTCTAGAAAGTGGAGGGTCCCTGCCTATAGCCAGCAAGAACATGGTGGGGTCAGCTCTGCAGCTGCAAGGAACAGGCTCCCGGCTGCTGCAGAAATAAGCAAGAAGCAATGCTGCACACACACATACACACACACACACACACACAAGGCTCCAGCAAGAAATGCAACCCTGAGAACACCTTGATCTTAGACCAGTGACTTCTGCCCTGCATTTCTGCTCAACATACCTGGGAGATGATCACTGCGCTGGAGATCATGTGTTAGGGCTGCAGTCGAAACCGAATGCAGCCATTATACTCAACCCTTTTGCAGCCTGCTTTTGTGTTTGTTTTTAGCTTAGCAAATGAGTAGGAACATTTTCCCATCCAGTCAGCCTCCCGCAATACCCTTGGCAGGGGGTCTGTTGCATTTCCTTGTTGACAGTCGCCCATGGTTCAGAACAATTTGATAGCTGACGCTGCTTCACTGTTATGAATCATGAGCGTGATGATTCCAATACCCGTGGTTGCAGACATCTTCCATTTGGAAGTGGTAGGTGGACACATACTAGCGTAGTTCAATAAGGTTTATGTTGTTAGCACGTAGGGTCTGACTCACAGGGACCAGTTAAGGAAACTGCTACAGAGGGTTTTTAGGCTACAACCATCATGGGCACAGGCTGTCTGGGCTCTCCTCCCATGGAGCAGCTGGCAGGCTCAAACTGCCAACCTTCTAGTTAGCAGTCAGCGCTTTACTACTGCACCACTAGGGTTCCTAAGCCAGAAGTAGCAGACACGTAACTCTCAGCCAGTGCCCCCTCCATAGATATGGAATAGTGGAATCAGAGGTAGCTGGGTGACTCTTGTAGGTCCCCATTCATTTGGCAAGGTCTTTCACTCCTAACTCCGCTGTTTGATCAGGTCATTATACCTGTCTTATAGGACTGTTCCGTTTTAATTAGGGATGTGTTAGTCTAGGTAGACTAGAGAAACAAATTCATAAACACACAAATCTATATAAGGGAGAGGTTTATATGCAAAAGCAACTGAACATTGAGAAAAACATCCCAGCCCAGGCCAGATCAAGTCCATAAGTCTGATACTAACCCATACGTCCAAGAGCAATCTATAAAGTCTACTTCAGACTCACAAAACACATGCAATGATGCTGAATGCAGGAAGATCACAGACCAGGGGGTAGAAAGTCTTTGGATCCAGTGGTGTTGTAAGCATCTCAGCACTGGCAGGGGTCTCCACGTGGCTTCTTTAGGTCCTGGTTTCTGGCCGCTTCAGGGTAGGTCCATGTGGCTTCTCCTCAGGGATGTCTGGCAGGGAGCCAACCTTGCAGTCAAATCTCTCAAGCAGTGAGTATTGTCAGCAGAAAGTCCCTAAGGAAGTGAGTCGAGAGAGAGTGTGTGTCTCCTGCCTCTAAGAAGGAATGGCCAGGAGTCTGGTCTCCTCCCAGAATTCTCAGGAGAAAGCCACACCCACACAGAGGTCTCATTGGCTCTCTCCAGACTGACAGGTGAGACTTCGCTCTGACACTCTCAATCCTCAAATTGACTAAATTAGTCAATTTATTGACTAAATTAGGTGACTGCCACAAGGGAACATTTATTACAGTATCTGGCCCACAAAAAGTATGCTATACAGCCCAGAAAGCTGTGGCTATCCACATGCTTAGGATCTGGGAACACAAACAGAAGGCCTCAGGACAGCTACAGCCCCAAAGTCGGGCAACGCCCAGACAGGTCTCTGAATGACTGCAATTCCAGGGCTCATGGATCAGACACCTGCTCCTGCCCTCCTAGATGATGTGTCCCTTCCACTTGCTGGCTTTCTCAGCAAGGTCTAGACGTGCCCTTGAGCCCAAGGCAGGTTTTGTGAACAAAGTGCCTGCACACGTGGCTCACAAAAACTCCTGGGGATTGCCAAGTCCTCCCTGTGTGACTCTGCCTTCCTTCCTGGGGTTGCTGGTAGAAACCATCGAGTCCGGTCCAGCCCTGATAATGCAAACATTGAGCAAAATCCTGCTCCGTCCCGCACCAGCCTCGCAGCACTTCCCATGCCGGAGCCCTCTGCTGCAGCCGCAGGGGCTGTCCATCTCCATGAGGGCCTTCCTCTTTTCCACAGCCCTTCTCCTTGACCAAACACCCTGTCCTTCTCTCCTGACAACATGCCCAAAGTCTCGCCATCCTTGCCTCTACAACCAGCACACTGGCCGGAGTTCCTCCAAGACAGATCAGTTTGTCTTTTAGCAGTACATGGTACCCTCAATATTCTTCTCCAGCACCAGCATTCAGATGCATCGATTCTTCTCAATGTCCGACTCTCACAGGTACGGAGAACACCATGGCAGCCGCCAGACACACCCGAGTCCTCCAAGTGGCAGCGCTGCTCTTCCACATGGTAAAGAGGTCTAATGTGGCAGAGGTCCCCAGGGCAGCGTCTCTTTGGGTCTCTTGACTCTCCATTTCCTAATGCCTCAATGCCGCCTGTGCAGGCGGTTTGTGACTTCACAGGAGCACATGAGCTGTAGGCTATTGAGCGGATCAATCATTTCTTTGGGTGTAGAGTCCCTGGAGGGAGCAAACAGTTAAGTGCCCAGCCCTTAACTGAAAGATTCGCTGCTCACGTCCTGTGCTCCCCCCACACCCACCCCCGCCTCAGAGGCACACCTTGAAAGCCAGTGTGGAAAATTACCCTTCAAAATCCAGAGGGAGCCCTGCTCAACACTGACAACATGGCGGGGTCACCAGGAGTTGGGATCAACTTGGTGACAACTGGTTTGGTTTTGTTTCCTTTCATTTCAGTGGGGTTTCCTGTCATTTCAGTGGGGTTTCCTTTCATTTCAGTGGGGCTCTCTTTCATTTCAGTGGGGTTTTCTTTCATTTCCCCTCACCTCAGGAGTACTTGTAATAAAATCACAGTAATGATGATGATGATGAGATCGATGACCTCCTTTCATCCCAGGGTGCTGGATCTACCCATTTTTTACTCCATGTCGCTACACACCACCTTCTCTCCTTTCCTTTCCTTTCCTCTCCTCTCCTGTGGTAGTATCTTTGGTGTAGGAAATCCCTCAATGCCCCCCCGCCCCCCATATCATTCAGTGACAAGGCCAAAAAAGAGACGAAAGAGAAAAAGAAAGATGAGAAGAAGGAAGACGATTTCCCCAAAGAAGAGTAAGCACGGAGAGATGTTGCCTTCAACATTAAGTTCCATCTTGCAGCAAACCAAGGGAGTTCTGTCCTGACCTCTCCTCTCCTTGTGGGATGTCTTCTCAGGTCTCAGTCTCCATGCAAGAGGGGGCAGTGCTTAGGGCTGAAAGGCCAACCTGAGTCATCCCCAGGCTGAGGATCAAGGGAGGGTGGTGTTCTTACAGGTGAGGGGTATTTCTGTAGACTCAGGGAGCAGTGCATCTGGTTCCTTGGGACCTACTCCTTGACCCCCACAAGCCCATGTGGCCTCCACAGCATGTTCTGGGTAAGCAGAGGGTGCCTGTCTCTTGGACACTGGGAGATAATATGTCCACATACCCTAATCCAACCCCAGGGGTGAGGAGAATGGTTGGGAACATTATAAAGACCAATCAGTGCACACTTGCGCTTGCTGTGTCCACAAGAAGGTACTGGGACCCCCCGTCAGGGGCACATGAGGGGCTGTGAGGGCTGGGCCAGCTGGGACATGGAGTGGTGGGACAGAGAGAAACATGGGCACCCAGACCAAAGAAAGGATCTTGAGCATCAGCCATGTGCTCTAATTCTCCAATGATCTTGACAGCAAAGACAGAAAGCATCCTGAGATATGTCCCTCCTCGAGTTGGGTCACCAACCCGACTTATCCTTGGGGTAAAGAGACAGGACCCAAGCATTTGGAGATGAACCTTTTGTCATTCTGTACAAATGGGGTGAAGAGAGTCGATGGAGTTCCCCAGGGAATTTTCTACCCCACCATCACCACCAAAAAAAACCAAGCTGACTGTTGAGTCGCTGCCACTCACATCGTCCCTCTAGGACAGAGTTGAGTTCCTCTGTGAGTTTCTGAGACTGCAGCTGTGTAAAGGAGGAGAAGGCTCTGTCTCTCCCATGGACAGGCTGGTGACTTCAAACTGAAGTCTTGGGGATCTGACACATCATCACCACATCACCAGGGATCCTCCAGGCTCCCAAATTCAACGCAGAGAGGAATTGTCTCAGAACCATTGGGCATTTTCAGGCTTTAGTCCTGGAAGGGGAACTGGCGTTTCATGACCACCACCCCTTCTGCCGCCCTCTCTTCATTCCCAGCATCCCGAGTGCTATTGCTACGAGGTACCTGAACATGTTAGTGCCGTGACTCTGTAGTGAACTCAGCCTATGCTGAGCATTCGGGCAATGTTGAAATGGGAGGGAAGGACCCTCCGACTCTTTGGGTCCATGTCCTGCCTCTCAGTCTCTCTCTGCACAGATGCTCCAGGTACTGCCACCCCCGGTGGCTCGGAAGACCCTGTCGGTACATGATCACCTCTTAAACACCCGCCTGAGACTGCCCTGGACTCTCTAAACAAAGTGGTCTTTCCCCCACGCTGCCCCGCATGTGTCTGTGCTTTCAGGAAGAAGAGAGAGGCCATTGTGGTGGACCCCTCCAGCAACGTGTACTACCACTGGCTGACCATCATCGCCACTCCGGTCTTCTACAACTGGTGCATGCTGGTGTGCAGGTGGGGCCAGGGATCCCTCCAGAGGG
>PVJH01025921.1:0-30806 GCA_004026705.1 Nesogale talazaci | reverse complement strand
CTTTCACAAAAATATTCACTGTGACCAAAGAGAGCCTTCCCAGGTGATGCCACTGGGTACACTAACTCAAGAGTGAGTTGTTCTATGTACGCCTAGTGGGGAAAAATGTGTACTACAAAAACTCTTCCACCCAGTGTAATTCTGGGTTTTGGGTGGGGTACCCTTTGAATATATTTATGATTTGTATTCTGAATTAGTTAGTTGTGCACCACATATTTTTGAGTACTAGTGTATGACAGGCACAGGAATATTGTGGTACACAAGGTAGCTGGATCCTAAAGTTTATTAATAGAGGTGTACGATCTTGTCATAATGGAGAAGCAGGACATTTCAGTTCTCACAGGTTAGTCCAGTGTTCTTTTGTGGTAATGAGCTGGTTATTGAAAAAAAATTCTACATTCTTTTCCCCCTCCCCACCCCTTGGTGTTTTTCTAAGAACATTTTTCTTAATCTTTTACAGAATACAAAGGCTTTATGCATAGTTTCCCCTTTACCTAGGACTCTTAATTGGCCAGGGGTGGGATGTCTTTAAGACAGAAGAGTAACTTACTCAAGGCCAGATAGTAAGTTAGGAATTATACTTTGTAATTCCGATGACCTCCTGTGTTTTAGTATGAATCATTTGTGGTCCTGTACCAAACGTTTCATTTTGGGGGATTGAATGTGAAGATTATATGTGTTTTACAAGCCTAAAAGAGGTAGGATAGATGGTTGGTTGTGTGGTTTGAACTCACCCAGAGGCACCTCAGAAGAAAGGCCTGGAAGTCCGTTTCCAAAAGACCGTGGCCACAAAACCCCTGAGGAGCACAGTTCTACTCTGATGCCAAGTTCTACTGTCATAGCTTTTTTTTGTTTTGTTTCTGTCCCCTCCTTAAAAAGAGTTCTGTATAACTGAACCCCTGCCTAAAGTAGAGAAAAAGAAGCTAGAGGTAGCTATAATTTGACTGCATTTATATTAAAGAAATATTGGGGCAGTAGATATTAAGGTAGCATTGTGTTCTCCCTGCTTCTGGGAAGGTATTTAATATCTATTAGATGTAAATTGTTATTTACACTTAGTTGGGGTTATTAGATGAGGGCGTGCTGTGAAGAACTTTTATACTAACAAGGTTTTATTATTGCAGGAAATGCTTTCCTTTAATGTTGATTTTCACTTGGGTGTCAGAGGCAGCTGGGAAAGTAGGAACAAGCCATGCCTTCTAGTCAGGGACTCTCAGACCTGCTTTTACAGCATTGCGGGAGCGTGGGCGGGAGGCAGGGAAGTTGAGTCACAGGTCTATAAAACTGTGAAGAGACCAACAAGTGAAGTTGTGAGGCAGCATTGGTCTAGAGTCTGAACCATTCCTAATAAAATTTTAAAAAGGGAAGCCTTCCTCCCACTTGTACCTTTTTGTACATTTTCTTCTTTGCTGCAAATTTTTAGAAAATATGAATATACTTTACTAAATTTATACATTTGAAGGTATTTTTAAGTATGCTTCTAGAAAACATGAATGCATTTATAATATTTTGATAGCCACATGAATATTCTTCCTCATCCTTATGTGTTCATGTATTGGTAAATGGCTAGAGATAGAAAATGAGGCATTATAGTTTGATTTCAATGAGTATATTATACATAATATGTCCCCAGCCTCTGGGTGAGGAACTGGGGGCAGGTTAGGGAACAATTTCCACCCTTATTCTTTTCTCTTGACTCACAGGATGAAACAGTAACTGCCAGGAACAATGTACCATAAGGTACTAAGGTAACATATTGACCAGGAGAAGGGGTTCACGTTCATCCCAGTGTTGCTGCTAACAAACAGTTTAGAGGTTCAAGGGTGTCTTGGGAGAACTTGGGAGAACAAAAGCCCAACCATTGAAACCCCTTTAGCAGGTGAGTTAGAATCAAAGCAGCTAAGGGGGGGTAACCTACCGTGGGGGAAGGTGAGCTCAAGAAAAGCTTTCTGGAGCAGAGATACCTGAAAGGAGTTTGGAGGATGAATTAACCAACTAGTAGAAGGCCATGTTCAAGGGACAGAAAAAAGCAAAGATCAGAAACTTGATGTCATTGGAGAACAAACCGGGGCGGTCCAATGTGGGACCAGCCTTTAGGCACTCCAGGGCATGCGAGAAATGACTCTGGGCAGTTCTGTGAAAGCCAGATGAAGTCTTAGGAATTAGAAGTTTCTCTGTTTTCCTTAGACTGTGAGGAACTGTTGGTTTTCATCAGGGAAGTGGCAGTAAGTAATGAGGCTAGTGTTTAGAAAGCTCGCTGGCTGCCAGCAGTGAGCAGTTTGCATGGGAAGACTGATAAGTAAAACGGAATTCTTGGTGCTGGTAAGAATGTAAAACCCACCCACTGCTATGGGGTCGATTCTGGCTCATCGAGACCCTATATGGGCTTTCCGAGTGAGACTATATATGTGTGTGTATATATGTATATATATAAATAATTTTATCGGGGGCTCGTAAAACACCACAACCCATATATCCATCCTTTGTGTCAAGGACATTTGTTGATCATTCTCAAAACATTTGCTTTCCACTTGAGCCCTTTGTATCAGCTCCTCATTTCCCCATCCCTCCTTGTTCCCTCCTCCCTTGGTAACCTATAAATTATCATTATTTTGTTATATCTTACACTGTCCCACATCTCCCTTCACCCGGGGAGAAGGTTATATGTAGATCCTTGTAATTGGATGCCCTTTTTTACCCAACCTTTCCTCTACCTTTCTGGTATCACCACTCTTACCACGGGTCCTGAGACCTGTCCTAGATTCCCTGTTTTTCCAGTTGTTATCTGTACCAGTGTACATCTTTTGTCTAGTCCCATTTGTAAAGTAGAATTGAGATCATGATAGTGGGGACCATTAAAGAACTAGAGGAAAGTTGTATGTCTCATCATTGCTATGCTGCACCCTGATTGGCTTGTCTCCTCCCTGAGAACCTTCTGTAAAGGGATGTCCAGTTCTTTGATGCCTGATACCTTCAATCTCTGGTGATCACACAGAGTGGTGTGTTTCTTCCACGTGGGCTTTGTTGCTTCTCAGCTAGGTGGCCGCTTGTTTACCTTCAATCCTTTAAGACCCCAGAAGCTGTATTTTTTGATAGCGAGGCACATCAGCTTTCTTCACCACATTTGCTTATGCACGCATCTGTCTTCAGTGATAGTTTCGGGAAGGTGAGCATCATGGAATACTGGTTTAATAAAACAAAGTGTTATTGCATTGAGGGAATAGTTGAGTGGAGGCCCAATGTCCATCTGCTACCTTAATACTAAACCTATAAATATATGCATGTAAATCAATTTCCTAAATCATCATATATATGAATATATTTACATGTGTTCAGACCTCATTCTTTATAGAAGCAGACAGCCTCATCTTTTGCCTGTAGAGCAGCTAATGGGTTTGAACCACCAAGTGTTTGCTTAGTAGTTCAGCAGAAGACTACAAGATGGTACCAAGAGAGCTTCCAGGGATATAAAGGGAGATGCAAATTTCAGAGAAGTCAAAGGGACAGACAGACTTCTGATTTGGTGTGGTGGTGAATGAGAAAGAGAAGCCATGGAACAAGCCCAGCCATTCCCTTAATTCATAGAAATTGGATTTGGATTTTAATCTGGCCTCTGGATGTTGCTAGCTTGGAAGACCTAATGATTTGATTTTGTAATGAACTTCATTTGGGACTTCTTTAAATTGGAGGAATTTGCAGGTATCTCCCTGGAGGTGACCATTGCCTGACAGATGTGCATTCGCATGTGAAGTGAGGGAAGATGTTGAAATGTGAAGCCTTCACATTTAAATATATTTTCTGGTCACAGAAACGTGAAAGGGATGCAGCCTATGGGTTCTTCCCACATAGAAATACACATAAGAAAATAACATCCCTCCCAGAGTGCTTATGTACGGAACCTGTGCCCTTGGGTTAAAAATCCCAGAGAGAAAGTTTAGAGTCTGGGGAGGCTGGCTTAAGCAGCACCAAGATTCCTAGGCTGGGCAGAGCAACAAGAGTGAGACCTGAAAGAGGGTGGCCAGGGAAAGAAAGAGGTGGGGAGTCTTAGTAAGCTTTTGGCACTGAGGGAGAGTTCCGAAAGGAGGGGCTTACCTTCTGCAGAGAGCCCAGAGGAGGTAAAATGGCCATTAGTTTGGCCCTGTGGAGGCCTTTAATGACTTAAATAAGATAGATGTCAGTTGAGTGGGGGATGTGGTGGGGGGAGAGAAGGAACCAGTGTTCTGAAAACTTAGAGGGAACCATCAAGGAATTTAGACAACTAGAAGAGTCACCCCATTCCCTTCGTTTGTTTATTAAACAAATATTTACTTGAGTACCTGCAGTGTACCCAAACAGGAACTTTGGTGGGGGGGGGGGGGGGGAGTGCCCGGGAGAAGGGGGGTTGCTCAGTGCTAATCAAAAGGTTCCATAAAGATAGCAGCCAGACCCCCAGTGCATGAGTTGGGTTGTTTTAATAAAAGCAGAAGAGCCTGGAAAGCACACAGGGTCACTTCTCAGTTAACCAGAATTTCTGGTGAAACTCACAGCCTGGTTTCTTAGATGGTCATATTTGTATGAACCGTTTTTTGGAACCCCTGAGTTTTCACAGTGTGAGCGTGTGGGGGTGGGAAATGACCCCTCTCTTTCGAAGTCCTCCACAGCCTGATTTAGGCTGACTTGGTCTTCTAGGACAGGCCAGTTCTTGCATGTCCCCATTCTTCAAGAGCCTTAGTCTGTAGCCATGTAGTAACTTTGACTTCGAATCTTTCTTAAACCCACTCGGTTTCTAAAACTACATGTTTAAATTTTTTTAAAATTTCATTTCTTATTCATTATTGAATATTCACAGCTGGAATCTTTTAAATCTGTATTAACCATGGTAAGCTGTTGCAAATGCGTCTAGTGCTATATAATTAATACCACCATCACAGATATTATTCACTCCTTGAAATATGCCTGCACATGGCGCCTGCCCCTCCTCCTCTCGACCCCCCTTCCCGTACACACACACACACACACACACACACACACACACACACGCACACGCACACGCACACGCACACGCACGCACGCCTGCGCACAGCCGCACACCAAACTGCCGTTCTCCAGCAAGCCAGTTTCTGGAGCCGGGAGATGTCAGCCTGCCGGGAGGGGCAGAGGGGAGGAGGAAGAGGTGGGGCTCCACTCTGATTAATTACCTTAGGCATTCAGGGGTGGGGCTTCCTTCAGCCATCTGCCTGAGATATGGGAGGGAGCTGGAGAGAGAAGGAGGGGGAGAGACTGCCAGAGAGGAAGAGAAAAGAAAGGAAGAAACACTAGAAAGAACAGGGAAGGAGACGGGAAAGGGCGATACATCACCTACCGGGCCGAGTTGGATTGGGGGGGGCGGGGGGCGGAGAGGACGGTCTCTGGAGGTGTGCCCCCGCACGACTGGCTGGAAGGGCGCATCACATAGCCGTGTTTCGGTTTATGGAGAAAAAGAAAATGGTAACTCAGGTAAGGTCCGTGCTTCGTCGGCGTGGTATGTTTCTGTTTTTGTTCTGGGATGACTCCCCCAACCCCAGTCTCTAAAATCTACGTCGAGGTTTGGGGCATGGTATAGTAAGCAGGGTTTCGTGATTTTTCTCTTCCTAGAAAAGGGTGGCTTTATTGTTAGCCACTACTAAGTGCGAGTCTCTGCCTGCATTGAGCCCGTGTCTGTGTGTGTGTGTGTGTGTGTGTGTGCGCGCGCGCGCGTGCCCGCGCCTGTGTGCGATATATATCCATATCCTTTTTCTCCCCCCTTCCTCCTCCCTCCCTCCGCTCCATAGCTGATTCCTGTTTCCTGTACTGTGCAGCTGTAGCTCAGGAAGGGCCCTGTGGGGATTTGTCTACCTCTTTGTCTTGGTTCTGAGAAGAGGGGGGGTGGGGTGGGGGAGACTGCAGAGGTAGGAAGGGGTTCTTGGGGACTGCCAAGAAGAGGGGAGAAAGATCGACTGCCTTTAAGAATTGCGGAAGAATGTCTGTTGGAGGGAAAGCGGCTTCCCATTCCCGGTGGTTTCCCAGGGGTTGCACCTTTGCTGCCTCCACCGCTGACGGCTTCTGAGAACTCGAAGGTTAGGAGCGAATGTTTCCTCTCGATGGCTTTGTTCCTGGGGAAGACAGTTTTCGTAGGAACCCCCAGAGCATCCAGGTGTGGCCAGCAGCAGATAGAGCTGGCTGGAGACGCAGCCTGAATGTGTAAATGACAACCACTGGGGCTTTAAAAGGGCAATTGAAGGAGCAGGAGTAGAAAATGTGATGGGTCTCACAGTGCCTCTCCCGCTATGCTGAGCAGTATCGAATCGGCATTTTGGCTAGTCATTCCTGACAAATGGAAAGGCGAATCTTCGTTCCTGGACTCCCAGGACAGTGCTGATTTTCCTGCTGGCACCCTCCTGTGAGCTCCTCTTCCCTTTCTTCCTTCACCTCCTGGAGGAGGGCCGGATGAGACTGTGATTTATCAATCCCTAGTCACCGGCATTATAGGACCTGCATGTCCTCTAGTCCCGAACTCGGTCAGGATGGATTGCACTGGCGGCTTTTATACTCAACAGGGAAATTTCATCACTGGACAGTGCTTACCTTTTAAGGAGCGTGTCCTTTTTATTCTCTTTTCTTTCCCTCTCTGTCACCACCGGGGGGCGAGAGAGTGGGCCAGCTCTTAGGGTAGCAGCATCCTTGGGGGAGTTGAACCTGGGTTCCCTTAAATGTTATATAACACCCTGCAGTGCCCATTGGAGGGAGGGAAGCCTCGAGGGCATTCCCCCCACCATGACCCCAAGGAAAGGGGAGTTTTGAAGAAGATTCCTTTCCAAAGTCATTTTTCCATCGGGTCGCAGTTTGTTGATTATGAAGAAAGCCCTCCCTCTTTGGGAAAGTGGAGACAACTGGTCTTATTTTCTCTTCAATTTCTTAACCTTTCTTCATCACCTCTTTTGAAAGATCGCTTCATTATTATTATTTTTAAGTTCCAGAAAAGAGGAAACCAATTTCTCGATCCTCTTTGTTGCTTGGGAGAGGACACTGCTTCCCCTTGGAGTCCTCTTGCCATTTTCATTTCCTGGCAGTATGTGAGGTCGGCAGTGCTCTTCTCCGTCTTTGACCGTTATCCTGGCAGCTTCTGGACCTTTCGTTATATACATGTGTGCAGTTGAGCCAGGAAAAGACTTGTCCACATAGGAATTTTTAATAAGTTTTCCTTGCATTATTTCTGCTTGGTGTGTAGAGGTGCTGGCAAGATCGATAGCTTTAGTTAGGATACACATATTTGTGGATGCACACTTAAAGACATCATCTGAATAATCCGTGTTATATACCTCTGACCCTTTTGAATGGATCAGATGAGAAAAATAGGGATTTGGCGGGCAGGATGGGGATTTTAAGATAAAATTACCCTGGATATGGCTGAATTAATGATGAAAGAAGTAACTGGCTTTCCCCCCGCCCTCTCCTTTAGTTACCACAATGGGAAAGACGGGGCTATCAAATTTGTGAGCTTTCAGCGTTGCAATATATTTGTTTTGGTGTATACACTGTTTCTATGTAACATAGACAATAGCCAGTGGTCGAGAAGAATGGAATCACCAGCTACATGGGATCTTTCATTAGTTAAAAAACACTTTTTTCCCAAGTATCATATCATAACCAGTCCCAGTATTTGACAATGGCCTGTCACCTAAGCTTTCTGAGTATAAAATGCCTGCACTGGCTGGGGTGGAATTATCGATGTTAAAATATTGTATTGTGCTCTTTCTTGCCTTGCCTGGCATATGAAGAATGTCTGTGCTCTCTCCATCGTGTAATGTAGTTTTCTTAGCATCTTTAGGCCTTAGTGTTTCTCCAGCCCCTAACAGGCATCACTCAGTCAGCACCAGAAGGGCTTGCGATGGGTGACATTTTCATCATGCAGTGTTAGATCCCTATCAGGATTTGCAGCGTGTGCACTCTCTTACACGTGCTCTAGTTTTATAAGGCCTGTTTTGTTTTGATTTAATTAGTAAACTGCTCTGTCATTTACAATGAGCAATCGTGCTTAGCTCTCTGTCTCTTTTTTAAGGCAGATGTCCATTTAATCAAAATAATTCGATTACCATAGATGTGATTATATAAGAATTTATATGCCTTCTGATCTTTCTGCGTGCTGGAGGTGTATTTCATAGAACATCCCCTCATATTCCTGAGACTATGGTCCCAAGTATTGCATCTGCTCGGACTTATGAGAATGACAAAGAAGGAAAAGAAGAGACATTCTCGTAATTTTTGTAAAATCAGAAAGGCCAATGGCCAAATGACTTCTACTCTAATTAGTGAAAAATAGATGACTGTAATTTGCTTTCCAAAAGGCCTGGAGAGGAAAGAAGATCGCGAGTGTGCTTGAAGGGAAATGTGTGTGTTCTGTCTGTAGAGTAACACAGCCCGTCTCTCTGGAACACAAAGCCCTCCCCTTCTTGGACAGCTCAGTGCTTTGCTGGCATTTTCGTCAAAATCTGTTTTCCATCAAGCCCAAGGAGAGGGTAGGTGTTAAGGAAAAGGGAGGTTGAGAAGGGGGTTGCTGTTCCTTTAAATAGTGCAGGGGCCCATGTGGCAGCAGGCCTGGAGAGTATTCTTTTGTAATGAATCACCAGTTCCATTGTCTGCTAGCTCCCCTTTTCTTACCTGGAAGACTGATGTCTTTCACCTGAGCTGTGGCCTGTGTGCTAGTGGGTTCCTGGGTGGTGTGGGGACTTCTGAGGGGAGTGGGTGTTGTAGGATTTAATTAAAGACCCTCTAGAGAGCCAGGTAGGCAAGCTGCTTTGTTTCATCCTGCCCCCGCCCCCATTATGTTGTTGTTTGGCATTATTTTTTGTTTTGAAATGAGTTGGCATAGAAGCTGGAGCCTGTGATTTTTGCGAAGCACGTCCCATTCTCTGCGATTGCAGAGAGCACTCGGCGGGGGCTTCGTCTCCATTTTGTGGCATTGCTCTAAAGTGATTCCATTTGGTGCTGCCAGTCACCGTCCCTCCCCACCCCGTGTCCATGAAGCCTCAGCCCACACTGCATTCTGGCACTCTTTCCACTTTATAGGGGCTGTGCAGGGCTCAGGAAAGTTGGAGGGGGGAGCCGGGACTTGTGGGTTGGAGATTTAATTTATGTTCCTGTACAACGAACCAAAAGCTGCTTCACTTTTTCCAGAGATTTGAGTGCTTTCTGAATTCTTCTACATGGCTCTATGTCGTGGGTTATAACCGTTTCCTTGCCACAGCCAAGGCTGGCCCCTGAAAAACATCAGAAGGCTAAAAATAACCTAGATTTGCAAAAGAGAAAGGCAGAATTTTCATAGTGGAGATGTGATTGAATCTGAGCGATGTTGACCCCACAGAGTGGTTCTTCTTCCCAGTCTCCTCCCAGCCAAGTCCCTCTGTTTTTCCCCTTCGGTTCTGCATTGGGGACTAGCTGAGCTTGGTGCTTTAACAGCCTGCTTCTCCAGTCCACGTTGTCCCAGGGGACAGTGCTTTGGTGCCAGGCAGTTGACTTTCCTCTCCCCTTTCAGTGACAAGGGAGAGAGAATAAGAGGAAAACCCTGGCCAGGTTCCTCCAGGTGTTAGCTCTTCCTTGGGAAATCCCGAAGTCACATCTACACAGACTGCCTGATGGAACAATTCCACCTCTCTTTTGACTTTTGGACCTTGGGCTTCTCTTCTTGTCACTTTTACCTTGGACACCTCTATATCATCTTCTGACAGATCGTTACTGGGAACCCAATGCATGCCCAGGGACCCCTTCTCCGACACCTAACCTAGTCACCTTCGCCTGCGCCATGCCTCTCTGGAACCCGGCCCTCTGAGTGCCCAACTCTGCTTGGTCCAAACATTTCTGGATTTATTCTTGGATTTCTCACTCTTTTCTCTCAGCATTCAAAACCAACGTCACCCTTAAAAATGGTATTTTTGTTGCTATTGGGAATGTATGCAGCAAGACCCGTTTCCTCATTTAACACTTAGGGACCCCGATGGCCTTCTTGCAGGTGCGTCACCGTTCTCAGCCTTCTTTCCTGAATTGTTGCTTCCTCGCTCACGGCCCACCTTGTTTTCTTAGCTACTCCATTGAGTTGCTCAATTGTTGTCAATTGGAGCCCACATAGATAGTTCTTAAAAGAGCATCATGCTTAAGACAGCTATTTCTTTTTTTAAGTTAGGCTCAGCTATTGTCTGGCCTTTAATTATGGTGTTTTTCAATGATCTCATGCATGTGAAAGCTGGACGATGAATACAGAAGACTGAAGAATCGGTTTGACCTCTTTGATTTATTGTGTCGGTGAAGAATATTAATGTACATTGGCTCCGGGAGAATGAACCAACCTGTCTTGGAAGAAGTACGGCCAACATGCTGGTTCGAAGGAAGGAGGGAGAGTCTTCATCTCGTTTACTTTGGAAGTGCTCTCAGGAGAAAGGACACCAGGCTTGGTAAAGTAGAGAGTCAGTGTATTTGAGAAAGACCCACAGCAGCATGAATTGACTTAGTGGCTGCAACTGTGGGCTCGAATGTCACAGCTGTGAGTGGGGCACCATACTGAGTGGGGCACTGTTTTGTTGGACATTGAGTCGCCCCGAGGCTAAGCCAACTCAATGGCATCTGACGGCAGCAGCAGCCCAACTTGAGTTGCTATTTCTGGTTTAAAGTTTAAGGTTTCTCAGGGTATAGGTTCAGGAGCGTATCCCTTGTGGTCTGAGGCGGTCCGGAATCTATGAGTTAGATCTTTGTTGAACATTTCTTCGCACTTCATCAATGAACTTCAACAATCACAAATAAAAAGCTCTCCTGCAGTAAATGTTTCACTGTTTTGACTATAGCCCCTAAATTATCCCAAACAGTCAAAATAGTGCAGTGCGCCATCCTGATGCCTGGTCTACCATTTTTCTAGGCTTTAAAAATGTTCCTCTCTTAGGATTCATCTGGTTTAGAACCTTGCGGTCAAATAATTCAGTAGAGCTTGTTCCCTAAGTGAACTCCTTTAAAAAAAAAGATCAGATTTGTGACTCCTGGCCTTAAAGCCCTTCCACTGTTGCCTTCCAGATCCTGAATCAAACCCAGTGACCCTGTGTGATCAGGAACCTGCCTCTCCTTTCCACCTCATCGCTTATTGCCCTTCCCTGGTGTTTTCCTCCACAAGGCCTTTGTCCTGCTTTCCTCTCTGTCAGAAATGTTCCCCACCAGGGGTTTACACAGCAATTGGATCAAGTCAAATATTACTTCACAAGAGCTCTTCCCTTCCCCTTGCTTTCTTCACTATCACTCACCCTCAGCCTGCTTTTCTTCATTATTACTGACTTTAGCACTTATCATTGCTTGATATTGTTACTTATTTGTTTCTCTGGTGTTTACCTTTTTATCCTTTCCCAAAGAATATATTGTGGTTCGTCCACTGTGGGGAATAGCGCCTGGCACAGTCTCATCATAACATTACTAATAATAGCCAATGCTGATATGTACCTCTTATTGCTTGACTGCTGCTTCCCCGAGCATTAATTACATTGCATAGGGTAAATTTGCTGTGAAAAATCTCTTTCAAGTGTCAAAGGTCAAGGATGTCACTTTGAGGACCAAGGTGTAGCCGATGACTCAAACTCACTCACTCACTGCCATCTAATTGATGTTGACTTCTCAATTGTCTCAGCCATGTGGAATTTGGACAGCAGGTAAGGAAGACAAAAGGAGAGTCAATACATTGGAATTATGGTGCTGGTGAAGAATCTTGGAAGTCCTATGAACTGCCAGGAGAACAAAGATGCTGTCACGGAAAATGTACAGCCAGAATGCTCCTTGGAAGAAGTGAGGACAGTGGAACTGTTATCTGGAGAGATTAGTTCCTTGAAAGGGATGTCATTCTTGATAAAGTGAAGAGGCAGGCAAAATAGAGGATGACTCTCAAAGTCGTGGGCTGACACAGTACGGAGGCTGTAACCGTGGTCTTGGACTTAGGAACAATTATGAGGCTGGTGCCGGTTCGGGCAGGATTTCCTTCTGCTCTCCACCCGGCAGCTGTGAGCAGCAACTGATTTCAACCCACCACAATCCTTATCAGTGTTTATAGTGTATTAACATCATGCACTGTTCTAAGCTCTTTACCCACATTAACTCATTATAGCTGCTCAATATTCTGTAGTCATCTGCACGTTAAAGAAAGAAACAAACAATGATTAGTCAAGTTGCCCTACTTCATGCAGTTACTACGAAATAATGGAGATTCATAGCCAAGCTAACTGGCTTTGGAATCCATCCTTTTAACTACTAATATCCCTTATAGGTAGCTAATGCTCAATATATATGTGTAACTATGTGAATACATTGATTAAGTTCAGATTCTCTGAGTCTCTCTTGGGATTTTCATCTCTGACTTCTTTCAGTGTTTTTTTTTTTTTTCAATTTTTGTTTGTTTTTTTTAAGCCCTGGTGGTGGGAGTAGGAGGCCCAGCCTTTGCTCCTGTGAGCAGGAATTGAACCTCCGTCCCAGTGGGCCGCAGTCCCGCGCACAACCACTACGCCACCAGGGCTCAGCCCTGTTTCAGTGTTTTGATGGAACATTTACAATAATCAGGAATTCAGTGCTAAATAAAATGAGTTCATTGCAGTACTATAGAACATAGCCACAATCACAAAGATGGCACAGGACCAAACACTGCAGACAAGGTTCTCAGAACCCAACAGCAACATTTCTAGAGGGCGTGCGACACACTAGCCTTGGTCTTTAGTGCTGTGACATACATAGTAGGGGTAGACCTCACCTAATCTAAGGGAGAAGAATGAGAGCCATCAATAGTCCAAAACTAGTTTCTGTGAGGTGGAAGTCAGGCTTAACCTCTGCTTTCCAACATTTTTTTTTGGGGGGGGGGGGGGGCGCTTCTCAACCAACCCCTTTTTCAAACCAATTCTGATGGCAGCACTCTCCTAAGACATTCACTACTTACTGGTTTTCATAATTCTTGGCAGTGACCACACAGAACCCATAGACCATTTTCCTGATTATGTGGTTTATTCGGAACATTACAACTCAGAAAGACAAGATCCAGTTCTTCAATCAGGACAGCTTCCAGTCCAAACGGCTCTCCTCTCCTTCTCAGTCATACCCACAGGCACACCCTACTGCTGGGCCTCTTGCTGGTTCTCCATCTTCCTGGTGACTGCACCCCTGGCTCTAGGAGGTCCTCAGCACTGGTATCCTGGATCCAAAGGACGCAACTTAGTCCTTGTTATTTTTTATTGTAGTGTGGTTTTCTTCAACCCCTGGTGGATTAGGCCTTTTATAAACCTCCTCTTTCCACCAGTGCCACGAACTGACTAATCTCCTGGGTAGGCCACAGGCACATTATTTGCATAGTAAGCTGTTCGATCCCTTTTGCAAGATTGTGGCCTAGCAAATCCTCTTGCAAAACTACAAAACCAAGTCCAGAAAAGCCAAATTCCATGATTTGAAGTCAAGGTTTCTGTGAACTTTTTGAAAAGCCATGATATTATACAGAGACACTGTTGTCCTACATAGACGAATTACTTAGTCTTCTCAACAACCTTAAGAATAAGTACTAGTAATAATCGATCTTGTAGATATTTGGAAACATGTACAGAGAGGTTAAGTGTGGCTACAGAATTCCTGCTTTAACCACCATTAGTAATGACTGGTATACAGAAATAACTTGTTTTTGTTTTTTACCCTTTTTTTTGCATACCTACTTTGTACCAGTCTGTTTTATACACGAATCACATTTGCATAAAGATTCATATCTTACATTTTCACTCATCTTCAGAGGTCTGGAATATTTTACCATTTCTCATTTGAGATATTAAGATTTGAGATCACTCACAACCTGGTGATAACCTCTGGTTGTGGATAGAGATAGCGAGTTCAAACCTGAGATCTACTTAGCTTTAAAATCTCACGTTTTCCCTTACACCACTAGCCTAATAACATAATCAGTTCCATTGGCCATTGAGAAGTAGAGCGAGGTTTTCCTTATAAATAGCTAACCTTGTTTTCATTATCGTTATCTTACTCTTCTTACTTCTACCCCTTGGCATCAGAAACAAATGTGAAGGTACTGTGTACCCCCCACTTCTCCTGTTGTCTTCGCTCCTCAACCCTGCTTCCTTGAATGATGACACCATAGATATGGAAGCATATGGTTTCCAAAGTTCTTACTGTCCCAGACTAATTGAATTAATCTGTATGGCTGATCTCTATCATTTATGCTAATTTCTAAGTACCAGTATCAATTATGAATATTAGTGTATATGCTCATGTATAAGCTGAGTTTTTCAGCACATTTTTAATGCAGTCTTTATGGTAAAATTAGGTGCCTTGGTTGATATTTGGGTTGACTTATACTCGAGTATATATAGTAGGGATCATATCTTTGTTACAAGTCTTATTTTATGATAGCACGTTTGACTTGACTTTGTTGTCAATAGCTTATTGATCGTGTTAGCGATTTTACAACATAAGGAGACAGTGACATTGCCCTTAATTAGTAAGCATAATTCTGCTTTTCTGTTGTAAAGCATGCTGCCTGTCAGCTGGTTAACAAGAATCTGCCTTCTAATCTTTGGATTGTTCCCTGATCCCTCAAGGGCTAATATCATTTTTACAGACTTATTAGAAAGACTTTTTGAGTTGCCAGCTGAATTGACAAATGATACGTTGAAAACTAGCAAAAGTAAGTTTGATGTTCAGTACCCTTTGAGGGTATGGAAACAATGTGTAAAAAAAAAGAACTTTGAAAGAAACAAAATTGGGAATTACAGGGTTTTTTAAGATCAGTAGCAACAGTAAGCTATCATCTGATTTTCAGTTAAAACTAGAAGAAAACCATCAACAACAAAATCAAATTATGTCCTTGTAAAAGGCTCTGATTTAGTAATACTCAATTATAAATTAATTATCATAGAGATCTTCCTCAATTTGTTTGTTTGGGCCAAATTTTCTCTTCATCTGCCTCTTGAATTTTTCTCCAAAGAACTGTAAGGTTCGAATAGCCAAATGATAAACTCTGCTTACTTAACTAATGCTTGCTCTTAACACAAGAAAATATAGCTTTCTGGACACCTCCCACCCCGACCTGTTGGAATTTGAAATTTTATGGCTGGTGATGATGTTAAAGTCTCAGAATTATAGGGGAAAGGTCTGTAACTCAGATCTGATACTGTTTATATGTAAGGGAGTATTTACTAGTAAATGTAATGAAAATCAATTATTACTTGATGAAATTACAAATGAGTTAAATACTTTTATACAGAAAGTTATGTAAATAATGTTTTTTTGGTTTTTTTTGCATCACTGCTCTCCGGTGGTGAGAGTAGGAGGCCCAGCCCCACTGCTGGAATTGAACCTCCGTCCCAGTGGGCTGCAGAAATATGTTCTTTTATCTAGTGGTAATTATGAGGTTTCTTGTGAGACATTTTGAAGAGACAAACGGAGACTGAAGTGAAAAAGATGAGGTTTTGAAAGCCACTTACCTTGAGCAGCAGGCATCTGCAGAATTGTCCTCTGCAGGGGGGGTGGGGGGGCATGCAAGTGTTTGGGGCGTTACAAGGCTGCGCCTTCTTGCCTTCTTCGTCACAGTTAGGCGGCTCTGCAGTTCCCCGCACAGAGGTTTCTAGACAGTGTGAAGAGATTTCAGACACTTTGAAAGAATGTATAATTAAAAGTTGAAATAAAAATTTGTAACTTTGTATAATTTGTGCATATTTAATGGTTGTAAATGATAAAATAGACAAATATCTACATGTGTTTTATGCATTCATGACACTTAATTTTTTCACCCCACCCATCATTCTTCTGCAAGTTTTTCAAATTGTCACAGATCTCCAGAAAATCATTTCCAGTATATTTGTTGATTAAAGATGAACACATAAGTGGGCCCATGTCATTTAAGGGCACAGTGTCCATTTCTCCCACTAGACTCTCCGTAGCGTCCTGCAAACCAGGTGTTGGCAATTTAACCTCCAATACTATTCCCTCATTCAGATTTGAATTGTATCCTTCACAGTCCTTAGATTACATGGTTTGTTGTGCTTCTTCCATGTGGAATTTAATCGATTTTGTTTAGATGGCTACTGGTTTGAAGACGACCAGCCTTTAGTATCTTGACGTCTATCGTCAAGCCTTTCTTTTGGGGAGTCTCAGGGTGCGTGGCTTGGACCTCCAACCTTTCAGTGGGCAGCCAGTGCGTTCAGCTTTGGCAACACCTAGGGCCTCTGCCTCGTCCTCTCACAAATCCTGATGAGGTCGTTACAGAGCTGCATGATTGTTTCTGGTTGTCATTGAGCCTTTGCCTATTTCTGCCTGTAGTGACCTCTTGTTACAGAGTAGAACCGCCTCACAGGCTCTTCTTAGCTGTAACTTCGAAAGGCAGAATGCCAGTTCTTTCTTCTGCAGAGCAACTGGCAGGGTTTGAAATACCAACTTGGGGGTTAACTGCTGAGCACTTACCCAGGACTCCATAAACGTTCATTCCAAACCCACCCCCAAATGAAACGAATTGCCATTGCGTCAGTTCCAGCTCAGTGACCCTGTGGAACCTAGTTAAACTGTGCCATGGGGTTGGAAGCAGACTACACAGCTTTATCTCACAGAGCACCGGATAGGTTTGACTCACCAACCTTATGGTTAGCGGCTATGTGCTTAACTGTGCTGCCAAGGATTCCGGAAAGTTGCATGCGACCTAGACATTACCTGCCTCAAAGAGTCCCTGTTCTGCGGAGGAGCCATTGGCAAGTAGACAAGTGATCATAACAGGATACAGATGATAGATTGAGAGGGTCAAATTCAGGGGGATAACAGGTGGGAGGGTTTGGGGATTTGTTCCCCCTATTTGGATGAGAATGGGACACTTGTAGAGAGGTT
The DNA here is from genome assembly GCA_004026705.1 of Nesogale talazaci. Taxonomy (NCBI): domain Eukaryota; kingdom Metazoa; phylum Chordata; class Mammalia; order Afrosoricida; family Tenrecidae; genus Nesogale; species Nesogale talazaci. The sequence continues at coordinate 13,934 of PVJH01025921.1, read as the reverse complement.
TGCTGAATGAATGGCATGTTATGGTGCTGTAGGGGTTAGCCAGGTTGGTAGAAAGAAGAAATAGGAGGTGTAAAGAAAATGGAGGGTAAGACAGCACAAGGTGTGTTCAGCATTTGATGCTCATAAGATGGTACCACCTGGGTTGAGTCAGCGGTCACCTTTTAGGTGGATTATTACAAGAGCTTCCTATCTACTTCTGCCTTGGCCAAGCCTGACCATGCCACTTCTACTCGAAATCTGCAGAGACCTTCTGTTTCATTCAAAGCAAAGCCAAAATCCCTGCAGTGGCCGGAAGCATTGCACAATGGCTGCTCAACATCCCTCCTCCCACTACCAGCTTTCTCACTTCATCTCCTGCTCGAGGGCTTTGTTTGGTGTTCCGACCCAGGATGACTCTCGCATGCCATTTCACCAATGGGGCTTTGTCTCTGGTTCCCTGTGTCTGCAGCGTTTGCACCTCAGATATTCATAACAAAAAGGTCGTGGAAAAACTCTAATACCTTTTCATTCCCCTTTTCCACGAACTTTTATAACCCTCCTCATCCACAGTCTGCTCAACTGTCACCCAACAGCAGTGTCCCAGGCTTCCAACCCAGAATGTTTACCCCTCCCTTGTTTCATTTTACTTCCTAAGACAGCAGCTGCATGTTGTTCTGCCTGCCATTTTTGTGTGCTTATTTGTTTTATTTTAAAACTCTACCCACTGAAAGATAATCTCTATAATAGTGGTTCTCAACCTGTGGGTTGTGGCCATTTTAGAACAACCCATTTATAGGGGCCACCCAATTCATAACAGTAGCCAAATTTCATTTAGGAAATAGCAATGAACATAATTTTATGATTGAGGGGTCACCACAACACGAGGAAATGTTTTTGTGTGTGTGTGTGTGTGTGTGTGTGTGTGTGTGTTTTGGGGGGGGGCATTACTGCCCTCTGTTGGTGGGGGTAGGAGGCCCAGCCTTGCTGCGGGGCTTGAACCTCCAACCCAGTGGGCCACACAACTACTACGCCACCGGGGCTCAGCCTCAGAAAGTGTTTTAAAGGGTCGCAGCATTAGGAAGGTTGAAAACCATTGCTCCATAAAGACAGGGCCTTTGTCTTTTTTAAAAATTCTAGTAAAATACATGAAACAAGCTATTTGCCACATCAGTGAGACCTTGGTGTTTTTTTTTTCTTTTTGTATTTTAAAAATTACTGTTACTTGACATATCATAAATATTCGATGGTGAGAATTGAAAGTATTTCAAAGGCGACGTATTTGAAAGTTATTTGATGCAGAACATGACTTAAATACAAAGGGATTTGACCTGGCAACTGTGGGCACTAGGGAGGCCAGAATTGTCATAAGAGAATTAAGTAACCTTATCAGATGTTGTTGGTAGGTACCAATGAGGCGCTTCAGACCCATGGGGACCCTGGGTACACAGGAACAAACACCACCCAGCCCTGCACCCTTGTCACAGTCGTTCTTGTCTTTGAGCCCATTGATGCCGCCATTGTCGGTCCATCTGGTGAAGGACCTTCCTCTTTCCTCCCTGTCCCTCTACTTGGCCACACACAACATTGTCTCCGGGGACCGGACTCTCCCGGCAGCATGTGCCAAGTACATGTGAGGAAATCTCACCACCCTTGCTTCTAAGGAGCATTCTGGCTGTATTTTTTTTCAGACAGATGCTGGTTCTTTGGCAGTCCATGGAATTTTCAGAATTCTCGGGTTTTGTTTTAGAAGCTGGGAGCTGCCTGGAAGATAGGTTAAGTTGAGACTAAGTTAAAAGGGGAAGAAAAAAAACCCCAAACTCCCTGCCATCGGGTTAATTCTGACTCACGTGACCCTGTAAGACAGAGTAGAACTGCCCCTGTGGGTGTTCGAGACTATGCAGAGGCTCCGCATTTCCCCTCATTCCCCCAAATACAAGGCACAGATGCAGGCCATTATTAACTATATGAGAGTAAGTCAAAAGGTATTGCTAGTAGGATTCCTGTTCATGCATGCACAGGGTTATTGCAAACAAAGTGTGCTTGCATTGATCCCTTCCTTTAGTGAATGGCTATAGGCAAGCATGCTTTCTCAGTCGTGCAGCACTTTCTTAGCATGTTCTCTCAGTAGAAAAGGTCAAGACTGAGAGGTCAACTCACAAGGTTATGGTGACTGTTTTGGAGAATCCCAAGGGGTCATCTTGATACACTTTCTCAAAGGACATAGGACACTCGCAAGGACTTAGGTTGAAGAATATTGAAAATTGCATTGGTGAGAACAAGACCAGGAAAGTTGCCCCAAGGAGGAGGTTTTTTTTTCCTTCACAGCAACATACCTGCTTATTGTTCAAGGGCCGTGAAGGCTGACCTAGGAGAGTGTTGTTGGGAAACTGTACCCAATCCCCCCGGCAGCGCCGGTCCTGCCCCTTCAGACCTGGTCGTCTTGGCCAAACTCAAAGAGCATTTAAATAGAACACGATTTCAGTGCCGCGAGGAACCGACGCTGCTGCCGTGATGTGGTGGAGATCCAGGCGCACAGAATCATCTGGGTTAGAGATGTGGAAACACCGTCTGCAGAGGTAGATAGACCCAGATGGAGAAGAGGTTGAGAAACAGGGACCTCACGTTTTGGGTAATTTTGTTTAATAAAGATCTCTCCTGACTTTGTAGCTAGACTTTTTGCCCTCCGGTTTAATAGCGCTGTGTCAGTGTTTGTGAGAGGTTATGGGTATTGTGGTGAGCTGCCTTCAGAACTTGAGAAGGGGTTTTGGGGGGAGGGGTTTGCAGATAGGTATTTCAGAAGGAGGTATGGCAACTAGGGTGTTCTGGTTAATGTGATTAGAAAATGGCTCTGTCGATTGTGATGTGCTTATCATAACGTCATTTGCAATGGAAGTTATAAATGAAGCTGACTGTGACTCAGTCCCAAGACTTGTGTGACCATTAGAGCAAATAGAAGCCATCATATTTCTGTGGTTATTATTCACAAAATGCAGTTTTGTTCTGTGAAGAGGCGAGGGCAGAGCTTTATTTGTTACAGTATGGGCATGTGCATTTCAAAGAAGCAGATTGTCATAGAACAGCCAACACAGAAACCTGGGAAGTATAATGAACTTTTTCACCCATAAGACAATACAGATTCATGTCAGTACTTCATTTTCAACCTCAGTTGAGACTGTTTCAGTTAACATATGGAAGTGCAACCTCAATTGTCCATAAAGACAAAATCAAGAGTAAATTAAATCATGAAATGTTTGATTCAAGATAAAGAACAGTCATCCATGGCTCTGTGTAAATCACCAATTACATTGAATAGAGCAGATAGCCAGCCATTAATTATGTGCAAGGGACTTCCGTTTCCAAGGAAGCAGATAACTGAACCAGAGTATCTCCTGTGGTCTCATCTTGCCAGGGGAAGACATGATTCATGGATGTTTGAGCATCTAAATGCTGCTTTAAGGAGAAATAGAAGAAAGCTTTTAAGAGGTTGGAGACATTAAGACCATTACAGGGTTTCTCACTTTTAACCTAATAGCCTATGGGGTTGAATGACTTTGCTCTGAAATATTTATTTTCCTGTTTAAATATTCATTGCTGCGAGATGGCAGAACTCAGCCTCACGGGAGAGCTAGAACTGGCTTTTCTCTGTGGAGTAATTCAAAAGTGTGTGTGCACATTGAAGACAGGTGATTTGAAGACAAGTTTGTATTATTCTTGGCCAAACGGATACCTGCCCTTAGACTTGCATTTACTATCATCTGTAATTCACTTTTAATCTAAGGATGGATGTGAAGCATATTGTGTTGTCTGTTTTCATTTCACTTAATTTAATTCATTCTGTTTGCAAGAGCTTCGGGTTCCAGGGGGTTCCCCTCCTGCACTCCATCTTTGATTAACATGACAGTAAGCACCCTTACTCTTTGTTGGGTCCTGGTTCCTTGATCTGCATTTTAGTAAGTTTGTGAAACTTACTAAAATGCCTGAAAAGGGGGAAAACAACAACAACAACAACAACAGAAAACAAAACCTTAAAAAGTGGTGTTTATGCTCTTCCAGGATTCGTAGAAGGTAAATCTTATACTTTCAGGTAACTTTTTTGTTGTTGTTTTTGTTTTGTTTTTGTGGGCATCACTGCCCTCTGGTGAGAATAGGAGGTCCAACCTTGCTCCTGGAGAGCTGCTGCTGGATTTGAACCTCCAACCCAGTGAGCTGCAGTCCTGCACACAACCACTACACCACCGGGGCTCAGCCCAGGTGACTTACTTACGTGTTCAGCCACTATGTTGTTCCTCTTATGACCGTTACTGTTCTGGGATGGAGAATCATGGTGCCACAATAATTCTCTCTTTCTTCCAAACCCAAACGTCCAGACCAGGTTTCCACCACACCCCACACCCCTAGGGTGGTACTTAAATCACCAGCATCAAAATGTGTCAGGCTTCCTCCAACTGAATCACAGTCTAGAGGCTATAGTCCTCCCTACCTGCATTTTACAGCATATGCCTTAAGGGTCCATCAAGCATGATAAGCTTAAAGAAAGAGGTAGAAGGTGAGTTGGCGTGTGAGAGAAGCAAGATAAAGTGGAAGTGAGTCCTGAAGTTAGAGACTTCATTGTAGAGAAGCAAGCAGGAATAGATGTTTCAGCTGGCACCCTGTTCAACGTCAAATTACAATTTCTTCAGTTTGATCTTTCAACTGGTAAGTAGTTTTGAAAAGAAGAAAAAATTTTTTATTACTTTATTCATTATCTTGTGATCCTTCTATCTTATTTTGTGAGCTTCCTTGGAATCCAGACAACCAAATGGAAAATGAACCCTTAGAATTCAAACTGAGCATCAAACTTGGAGCCACGATGGAGAAGCAATGTAGACTTTTCTCTTCACCGTTGGGCTCGTTTTACCTGCTGGTTGCATGACATCCAGCCTTTGGAAATCATATGTCGTTCATTGTGTATGTGGTGTTGGGGAGTTCACTGCTTACTTTGCTATCAGATATCTTTTCTAGGGTCTTTTTTTTTTTTAATTTTTTAAATTTTTTTTCCAGGCATCACTGCCCTGGTGGTGGGAGTAGGAGGCCCAGCCTTTGCTCCTGTGAGCGGGAATTGAACCTCCATCCCAGTGGGCCGCAGTCCTGCGCACAACCACTACGCCACCGGGGCTCAGCCCCTTTCTAGGGTCTTTAACACTCATAATTTGTGATCTAGGTATTCAACAAGGAAAATGCTCTTATTTTCACATTGTTCCCTCACTAGGTGATTACAGTATTCTAATAGCTGCGCAATCAGTAAGTTGGTTGTTTGTTTATCTCAAGGAGGCTGTTTGGGCAGTAGCACTGTTAAATGTAGAGATCTAGGTAAATTGCAGTTGTGTCATGAATGGTGCCTTATATCTAGTAACTGGGCACAGCTTTGGCCTTTGCACAGTACATTTTGGCCCTCAGAATTTTTTTCCTTCTTGGTTTCCCAGTCTCAGGACTTTGTTTGCTTGTTGTAATTGTAATTGGTTCTAAGTGGTTTGACTTCAGTGTTCACATTTCATCTTTCTAAGATAATAGCTGCGTACTGTTGTTATTCTGGCTCTTGTCACAGATGGGGTGGGGGTGGGGAGGGCAGGCACTGCTCTTAGTGTCATACCTGAAAAGAGCAACGGGCATGTGACTGGGAACCCAACTGAGGGCCCCCTGCACTACAGCAAGTGGAAGTTCGAAATCTGGGTGGCCTAAGCCAATTACAGGGAATCAGATTAACTAAATTTATGAAATGCTTAAAGACCCCCCCCAAATTCTATTAAAAGCTAGAGCATTCATTTCCTTTCATGTACAGCATAAGCATAATGTTGACATTAGCAATGGTGATAAACTGGTAAAGATAATCTCTCCTTAAATAACAAAAGGATTCTCTTTATGGTGGTGAGAAATAAAATTTTTATTGATGTGATTGTATTAATGATCCATCTCTGATCTTGTGTTTATGTAATATAGAACTCTTAAAATAGGATTTGCAAAAAAAAAATAATAAAAATAGGATTTGCAGCTTGTTGCTTAGGAGCAACCCAATGGCAGATACGGTATACAGGTAGAAATCAGATACTAGAATAGAGTTAAATGAGAAGATAAAAACAAAAATATATATATATATATATATATATATATATACACACCGTATCAAGTATAAGTCAACTTGAATATAGCCAAGGCATCTAATTTTACCACAAAAGCTACATTAGAAATGGGCTGGAAAACTCAGCTTATATATGAGTATTTATGGTGTGTGTGTATGTGTGTGTGTGTGTGTATGTACTTTATATCCAAGAGTATACTGAGTTTAATTATACTAGAACAATTAAGACATTGTGTAATAGTTTTATTTAGAGCACAAATGACATTGTTGGCATTATTATTTGACATGTCTGTTTCACTCTCTAAATTTAGTGATAAAGAAGCAAGACTCTTTATTTCTGCTTTATTTGTTACCTTCCCCACTTCCCTATGTTAAAACCCAGCATGCATATATGCCCCCCAAGGAGTATCTTTTGTAAATCGTGAGAAAGTGTGTCTTTAAAGTATTGTAAAAAGTCATTGGGTGATACAGTTGGCAAAGATTACCAGTTGCTGTTGAGTTGTCCCTGCCTCATGGTGACTCCTGTGTGCCAAAATAGTGTTGTGCTTCATAATTTTCAGTTACTGGCAGCCTTTTGGAAGTGGAACTGCAGGTCTTGCTTCTGATGTGCCTCTGGCTTCATATGAACACATAACTTTTGGGTTGAGCAGCTGAGCATGTTTACTGTTTGGACCAGGGGAGCATTGGGACACATAATAAATGAAAAGGTTAAAGTGCTCTTTGTGGAAGTAACTTTGTCGGCATGTACAAAGTAAAAATGCATTAAATTGAAAAGAATGAGTGTGCAAAAAAATGTCCTTGGGTGAATAAGCCGTGTGGAGTGAGCCTAAATAAACTAATCTGCCTTTTTCCCTAAATATAATTAGTTAGATGTCGAATTCTTTCAATTCCACCATTCAAATGCCTCTTGAATGCATTTCCTTTGCCCATAATACTTGTGCCCACCCTTGTTTTCATCCATGTACCAAAGTTCCCTTTTCTGCCTCTTGAGTGTTACTGTTACCCAGGTAGGGTTCTGGTGTTGCTTCTTTTTGGTGATTTCTCAATGCAAGCAATACCAGCTGAAATCGCAGGGGAGGGAGAAAAGAGGCTTCAGGTAAGTTGAGGTGACTAAGAAGATAATTGACTCAATCAGCAACTCTAAGAAGGGAAGATAGTAAATTGACTCTTGGACATAAGGTGAATTTGTGGTGGTAGTGGAACGAGGAGAGGGAGCCTTCGTTCGGTGGAAATGTGCACCTGAAAGAATCAGGAAAAAAAACCAGAGCCTCGTCGTGCAGCTGACCAGTCAGTCTCCCTTGCTGTCTTACGTAATTCTCTGCAGCCAGAGCCAGGTTGTCCGTAACCTGGGAGTCAAACCCAAGCCTGCCCTTCAGAATGCATGCTCTTTCAGTGGTTTTGCTCCACCTCTGGTGCAAGTTAGGAAAGAAGGACACGGTTTGATCTAGAAGATATTTATTTGGGAGTCATTCATGGGTAACCGTTAGGTGAAGCTCTGAGATTTTTGTGTAGGGAAATAGAGTCGCACAGGGCTAAGACTTGGTCCTTAGGTTCTACATTTAACCTGTGTGACGAGAGTGAATCACTTTGATATAGATGGCTGAATTTAAAATGAAAACCTTTAGTATATTTCACATGGTACACCAGAAATTTTCTCTCTCCTGTTCCTAGCTCTCTGTGCTTTAAGAGCCAAAGTTCTCATTCTCCACGCAGACGTTGGTTCATGGTTCCATCTCGTTTTCACTCACACCAGGTGAATACTAGTAAATCCCACGTATGGAAGATTGAAGGAAATCGTATACATAAAGCACCACAAGTAAATGGTGCCTCTTTTCTTTCTCAAGGCGCCTCAGCCATCACACTCCCTACTCCCACGTTCTTCTCCGCTTCGACACCGTCCAGGACCCCAGACTGGCTGTATGCACCTTGTTGTGGAGGCGCGGGAGCCACTCAAAGCCACTCACTGCGGACTCTGACCACATGCTTTTGCAGCTCCGTCATCTTCGATTTCATGAACTTTCATTTTAACACTTGGTCCTTTTAGGTGCCTTATGGGAGTCAACACAATGTGCAAGACAGCCTCCACCATAAGGAACTTGAATCCAACAGGGAGCCTAGAGCACACCCTCAGATGTATGCAGTGTCACAGTTGGCATTTAAATGCTTTGTGCAGATTTGTGGTGCAAGCTAAATGCAATGGAGAGGAAGCATTGACTGCAACGGGAAACCAACAGGCCGTGTGAACGTTGGCTGAAGCTTTGCTGTGTTGGGCACTGTACTTGTTTGTGCTGATCGAATGTTCCTGACTCATGACCACCCTGTGTCTACAGAGTAGAGCGACCTGACAGGGTGTTCTAGGCTGTGGCCTTTCCATCGAGGATTGTTAGCTGGACCTTCGTAAGCACCCCTGCGTGGGTGTGAATTGCCAAACTTTTGATGACCAGTGCAGCACTTAAACCCTTTGTACCACCCAGGGACCCACTTTGGAGTCTTGGTGTCATTTCAGCCTGGCAATAAGAGCCAGTTGCCATAGAGTCGACCCTGACCTTCTGGGCCCTGGTGAGTCAGTGGAGTGCTGTGCCCCCAGGAGCAGGATAGTCAATGGCTGCCTTTCACTTTCTTCCTGGTCGTGGTCTAGAAACCTCACTGAAGTCTGTTCCCTGCCCTCACTTCCAGCAGCCCCCGGAAGGGCGGTTTTGGGGGACTCTAACCCTTGTCACTCTCAGGATGGATGAAGAGAGATTCCACCACCAAATCCCCCTTAGTAGTCCCAGGAGGAAGGTGTGTGTAGGTGGCCTTTTGAGCCTGATTTTCTTGACTCTACACCATAGAACTGAAAGATTGCCACGTCAGGATGTGAGCCAGGCGTATTTGATTCTCAAACCTTGCCTTCCTCCTTTCTGCTTGGGGCCATTAAGCTGCAACCTTCAGCCTTAATCTGACCCTTGGCCTGGATCAATAAGCTAAGAATGGGTTTTACCATTTTGAATTTTAAATAGAAAAAAAACTTTCCTGAAAAATATTTGAAATGCGAGAAACATACGAAACTTGTGGTTCTGTGTGAAAAAAGGTGTAGTGGTACACAGTCATACGTTTAACGTGTGTTGATCGAGCAGAGTACAGAGCAGTTGCCCCTGGTCGTGAATGCTCATGGGGCCTGCCCGACCTAAAACGCACGTTGTCTGGCTCTGCTGACGCTGGCTTTCTTTCGATCCACCTTCCTGTCTAGGGGTGGCTTGCACTTCTGAGGAGCACAGTGCAAGACTACAAGTGGGTGGTAGAGGCTGTTTTTCCCAGTTCTTGCTGCTAATTGCTGTGTTTGTTCAGTGGACGGAGCCAGCTCTGTCAGGACTATACCTGTGGGAGCATTAATGTTGTACCCAATGTCATTCCCAGCAGAGACTACAGTCGAAAGAGATGGTCTGAGGGGAGCCCGGAGCCAAGTCAGAACCTTAGGAAGGTTGGGGACAGGTTCTTTGGCCTTTCCCAAAGATTTAGTCGACCCTCCCAGGGAACTCCTGTCAGGTTTTATGGATGCCTGGGCTTGGAGTGTGGAGCTGGAGAGCTCCCGGGTGCCCTTGTTGTAGTTCACCAACTCACCTGAATTTGAAGGCTGGTTCTCTCTTTTTCAAATGTGTCTACAGACCTGTAAGTCCCCTCTGTCATGGGCTCCTTAATGGGTGCTCTCAGCACTGACAGATGGAAGGAGAAAGAAAACCATTCCCCTCTAAGGTCCATGTGACACACGTGTGTGCTAGCACAAGAGAAATCAGGCACAGTACTAGGACCTAGAGTAACGGAAGGATGCGATAGACTACCTTGCATTGTGAGTTTCACAGAAATGCAAGGCAGTTGGTCAAAATGTCTCTTAGATATTACCCTAAAAAATCATGGACCAAAAAAAAGAGTGGTTTTTTCCCCCATTATACAATTCCTAAGAATTAGGCAAAACTAAGGATTTTATGTAAAGTAATCCTTAGCACCAAGTATGAATCTTTTTGGACAGAAGAGACAGCTAAATTTTGATGCTTCGTAAGCTAAAAATGGCAGTTGTGAATTTCTGCCCCTCGGTTAGTCTTGCGAGGGGCACGGTGGCTCAATGGTTCAGTTTCATATAACCCACTTAGAGCTCATTCCCATGGACTTGATGCCGCTCACAGCAACCCTACAGGACAGGCCTATCACTACGGAAGAAGCAAGCCACCTGGTGGTTTTGCACTGCCGACTTTGCACCACATGGACTCCTCTTGCTTCCCCTTATTTGTTAGATTTTCTGTCGCTCCTGTGCACTTGTTTCTGTATGGACCCTTCCTAAGTTTCACTGTTAGAGGAAGGAGGAAACTTGTCGGGACTTTGGGTAGATCTGTTCAATCTCTTGATACTAGCGCTAGCCCAGAAAACTTCCTAAATTATGATCGCGACACAAGTAGGTTGCCAGATGGTTTGTTGTTGTTTTGATTTTTAGATGGGTCTATGTGTGTCAAAACTTAAACCAAAATTAGACCCTGCAAACAAGCATAATTTATTGTACTTTAGTTTTGTCTCAATAAAGCTGTTTAATTAGTTAATGTATTTATTTGCAGACCTGATGACTAGAATGTTGCACTGATTGTGCTGATAATATGTTTCACCATGACTTAATTAGTGAGGTGGAGCTTCTTGCTTGTGTTAGTTACTTGTATCTCATCTTCCGTCATTCACTCATAGCTTCACTTGCTTTCCTGTTGGGTGTATATTCCTTACCAATTTGCTTTTCCCCTCCTCTTGTTTACAGTGGGAGTCCATGCCTGTCCATCTTGTCTGTTCCATATATTTTCCTCCCAGTTGGCTTTGAAGCTCATCTCCACTCCTGTTTTTCCTCTTCCTCTCATCATCTCTCACTGCTTTCCTTCCGCATCTGCCCATCTTCTCTCTTTTCTGGGCTTCAAGGGTTTTTTTTGGGGGGGAGGGAGCATCACTGCCTTCTGGTAGTCGTGGGAGCTACCCAGCACCGCTCCTGAGGGCTGCTGCTGGATTTGAACTGCCAAGCTCGCACCACACTCCACGGCTTACGCCACTGGGGCTCAGCCACACAGGGTGTTTTCTAAGGAATCAGGAATCTAACAATCTAGAAGAGACAATGGAGAAGCTCAATATGATTAGTCAGAAAAAGGCCAGGGGTAGACTACAGAACAATATCTCATACCAAATTTCCAAAAGGTAGCCGATGAATATTAAACCCACAAGAACCAAAGTGCACCCTGAGTTTAGCCCACCTGAACTGGAATAGATTTGATACATTAAGCATTAATGACCAAAGACCACAAAGGTTGTGAGTTACTGTAATAGTTGATTTTTGTGTCAACTTGGACAGGCATATGTTCCATGATTTGATTTAGCATAATGTGGTCAACTCCCTTGATGGGATTTTCTGCTAGGCAGTTAATCTGTTCATACTCTGGATAAAGTCGAGGGAGGTTTCATTCACAATGGGGTCTACTCTTAGTGTAGACAGTGTGCAAGCTTGCTCACTTGTGCTGGATCTGGATCTTGCATGTTGGATTCATTAAACCTATCTCAGATTCATTCAGCTCTTCATCCATCAGTCTTTGGTCTTCCTTCATCTTCCTTCCTGTTCGATAGTCCCTGCAGCTACACAAATCAAGAGAAGCTTTCAGCTTACATGTGACCCATGTACTTAAACCTGACTGGACTTCCCCTCTGCTAAACTGGGTGGACCATTGCCTGATATAAATCGCTGACTGTGTACATATACATGCCAGGGTCATTGGCTTTCCTTCTCTAGTGAACCATACCTGACACAGATACCACGAAGGACGTCACACATGAAGAAAGCAGAAGGACATTAAAAAGAAAGACAAGGCCCAAATAAATGTCAAATGGTGTTCTGAAATTTACTCTGGAATGTAAAGTAGCTGAAGTGAATGGAATAAATGATGACTGAAGAGAAGACTTCAGGGAATAAGCAAGTAGACAGAAGTAGAGTATGAAAACAAGCTATCAAAAGACCGCAATTAGCAAATCAAAAGGGAAAAACACACTTAACATTTTTCAAGCTAAAAGAACTAAAGAAAAAACTCAAGTCTAGAGTTGCTATATTGAAGGATTCTATTAGCAAAATATTGAACAACTTGAGAAGCATCAAAAGGAGATGGAAAGAACACCTGGAGAATTGATTGATGTTCAAGCATTTCGGGAGGAAAAATGTAATTAAGACCCAGTAGTACTGAAGCAAGAAATCCAAGCTGTTCTGAAAGTGATGTTAGTGACAAACAAAGCTCAAGGGACTGATAGACTACAAATTGAATTTTAAAAGCACTTGAAAGCAGTACTGTCACTTTAAGAGCTGAAGTGTTTAAGACCATCAGCGAGAAAATGTAGGAGCGACTTCGGGGATGATCCAGGCTCTGTTTAACTCCGTTGTACACAAGTCAGCACTGGCTCCTAACAGCACACCGCCTATATCGAGCTCTTGTAGCTAACTACGACTTCACACTAAATCTTGAAGCCAGGTAGTCCAGAGGTTGAGCTTTGAGTTGCAAGGCATAAGGTCAACAGTTTGAAAGCCCCACAATCTGCTTCCATAAAAATTTATAAAGCTTTGGAAATTCTTTGGCACAATTCTACTCTGTCCTGCTAGGCTACTGTGAGTTGAAAGTGACTCAAAGGTTGGATTGTCTTTAAATCCTCCTTCAAAATTGTTTTGTATTTTCATGTAAAATTGTATTATCAATAGTCAATTTCTGCCAAAGATCCTGATGGGATTTTTATTGGATTTGGGCATTTGATGTGCCCAATCATCGCAACACCTTTGATCCTTCTAGATACCACTTGTATCTCTCCCTTTATTCAAATCCTCATTGTCTTTGCCTCCTTCAGTAGCTTTCAGTGTAAAGATCGTAAGCCCCTTTCATTAGCTCTAGCCCTAGTTACTTCACATTCAGCTTTGATGCTATTATAATTGATATATTTAAGGTTTTTTCACTTTTAAGCATTTTACCAATAGATAGAAATGTCATTGTTCTTATTGTTGATTTTGAAGCCTCTGTGACCTTGCAGAGTTTATTTCTTATTTCTAGCTATAGCTTTGTGGATTCTATAAAGTGCTTTAGGTGTATATATATAGGTATATAATTATTTTCTCTGTAAATAAAGGCAGCTTCACATCTTTTCTATTATTTATGCCTTTTTTTTTTCTTTCCTAGTTTCATAGTTTAGGGCTTCAGTGTCATGTCTTGAAGGTTAGCTTGCACACATTTGAAAAACCACCAGGACCTGGAACATTTTAAAATATCTTCTTGACATTTATCCTATGAATATTCTTTTCAAGATATTCAATCAATTACTGAGTCAGGTCTCTTTTTTTTGATGGTTTTATTGACATTATTCACATAGTATACAATTCAATGGCTTAAACATATTAAGATGAGTTAGGCAATCAACCTTAGGCCATTTTCTTCATTCTTGTCCTTGCTGTTAGCTCCCCATTGCCCCCTAAACTCCCTAGCCATAGCCCTTAGAAACAATTCATCCAGTTGCTGTCTCTATAGACTCACAAAATAAAATAATCCAAACGAAAAACTAGAACAAGTGTAAAATGGGCCAAAAGGGAGAATAGATAATAGATGAGTCCATTTGAATACTTCACCAGAAAGTCTTTGTTCCATCTAGTTTGACGGCATTTTTAAAAAAACTTGATTTCTATTGGGTAGGGGGGAGCGGAGATCTAATATATCTAGTTATAGTAATTCCTTTTTCCTGCTTTGTGATTATTTGTCTAATGCCTTTAGTTGACTCTTAATCCGGCCTTTATCATTCCTTTTCTAATGAAAGCACAGAG